>JAQGDQ010001219.1:40000-54428 GCA_030141605.1 Tubiluchus corallicola | reverse complement strand
CTGTGATGGTCCCCCATCCAGCAGATTACTGCAACTAATTATTTTTCACTTTAAGTATTAATCTTAACGGTATCACGAATTGTTTACCTAATGATTGATAATATTGATGTATTGATTTTTATGTTCCAATCTTGTGCTGCCATCTTTAGTCAAGAGTAGCATTATTTTCGATGAAGTTACCATTAAATGAAGCCATTTTTCTGTTAAGCTACCTTAAATATGTAATTAGGCAGAAGAAGATGAAATTCGTTTCGTTTCAACATGACTTGTATTTTTCAAGCGAAAATACGTTTAGCAACAATTTTTTCCATGATAATATTATGCCCGTGTTTGAACAAATGTGAAAGCTTCGTCGCTGTACTACTGAGGTCACTTCACCCAGAACTCGTTTCTGATTGGTCGGCTAGCTTTCGAGGGCTGGATATTAGACATATTGGCCTACGTGGCGGGGAGAGTAGAATGGCCGTGTTGAAAAATGGTCTGATATAACTATATCATGGTTTCTTTTACGATGATTGAACAAGAAAATGGATGGTTTGTTCATTACTATGTTCTTTTTATTCATTGGTGAACGCTGTTCCTCTTTTGTTGGTGAAACCTCGTCAGTTACGCAACTGCTGAGAGACATTTGTTAAATTAGGCATTCGTTACATAGCCTAATCACCTCCTCGTTGGATAAAGATATTGTCACCTTTGACTTCACGTTCGATGATCTAAATCGCTTCCGTTCTGTGTGGGAACTCGGAGGAGATGATCTTCTCATTATCCGATCTCCAGAGACTCTACTACGTGTCCGGCCTGTTGGAGGGAAAGCTGTGTAAACCGAATTCTGCTGCATTACCACAACGTGCGTGAGGAAGGACCGGTCCTACCCAAGTACTGGAGGAGACCTCGCCTTGTATGCAGGACGTCACGTGAGCGCAAGAAGTATTACAATATTCATATGTTACTATGTTATTTGTCAGCTAAATTAGACTGATTCATTGCAGTAACGATGTGGATTTAATTGTTTTACTCAGGTAACGATAATTACTTAATGCCTAATATGGGCACATTATGTTCAAATGTTACATTGGTGTCAGAAGTTTTACCGAGTTTAATATTAATAGTATATAATTGATATTGCCTTCCTATTAGCACTTAAATGCAGTGGAACTGCTACGTTGGTTGTGAAAATGTCATAATTTTCAACCTGTTGCATAAATATTAGTAATTTGCTTAAACTGATTAAGCGACTAGTAAGCTTTTGGTAACTGTGAAGGATATCACGTTAATTCACTGGAATTTTCCCAAGAATTTATTCAGTACAGGCTGTATAATCTAATCCGTTTCTCTAAACTAGATATAGCCATTTCTAGTTCAAATTTTACCTTGCTCATACGTTAGCTTTGCTGCTTGTTTATAAAATCAAGTTGTGAGAAAAATATTTTGTCCGGGTCGGGCAGATAGCTGGTTCAAGGTCGCCAAAACTTGAACGTGGTTTCGCAGCAGTTATAACAGCAGCGAAAACGGTTTAATAAGATTATTTTTCCAAACTTGCTTTTAACATTTCGCATAAATTATTTTTGCCCTGCCAAAAAGTCGGTTGATAGTAGCTAACGCTGATGCGTAAAGTGAGAGTGAGTGAGAGTGGTTAAACATAGATTTACTCCTTACTTTGTGTACCTACTTGGCAGTCTGTAGTCATCTTGCAAAGTATAAAAATGTCTGATGTTAGATACAAACTTTCAGAGTTAATGACTCTTAATAAAGAGCAGTTGCAGAATATTGTAGCAGAACTACATCTCTTAGTCGACCCTACTTCGAGACGGGCTGTTTTAATTACTGCAATTCTCAAGGCCGCGGGTTGCCCTGAAGAGGGAAAACGTGATGAGGGTGCAGAACTTGACACTTTCGACGCGGGTATGAATCAGCCTTTACTATGCGCGGAAGCCTCTGACCCGACAGAAGCAGCAAAAACCCCTGATGTCAGTGTGAAACCAAAACATATGATAGTTACAGAGCAGTCGCCAACGCCGACTCCTCGTCGTAGAAGAACTACAGAGAGAATGACAGACGTCACCTTAGAGTCTCTTTCTACAGTTAACGAAGCTGCTGCTCAAACATTTCTGCAAATTCGACGGTTAGAAGCAGAAACTGAAGCAAAAAAGTTACAATTAGAGCATGAGCGCATTATGGCCGAGATGGAGTTACGTAAACTTGAATTGACCGCTGCCAGTCCGGTCAGTCAGTCGCCAATGATGTCACAGGCCAGTCCTTTCTATAGTCGTCAAGCGGACTCTACCGTTGACAAATTAAAGCTCATGAAAATACGTCCCTTTGATGAAACCAAGGACGATATACAAAAGTTTCTTGATTGGTTTCAAGCTTGTGCTGCTGCAAACAATATTGATAGAGCAGACTTCGCGGCGTGTATTGGCCCATCTTTGTCTGGCCGAGCAGCAGACGCTTTTCAGCAGATTCCCGAGTCTGAGATGCGGAACTACACGTACGTTCGCAAAGCTTTGCTTGGCGCGTATATTCTAAGCAATGACGTTTACCTGGAGAGATTCCGCGGTACAATAAAGCTTAAGAATGAAAGTTATCGCCAGCTTTTCAGACGCTTGGATAATAGTTGGCGCGACTATCTTGAAGCCATACAAGCTGAGACTTTTGAGGCTGTTAATGAAGCAGTAGTAATTGAACAAGCGCTTAGTTTGATGCCACACGATTTGGCCACTTGGTTAAAGACGGATAGCATCAGGACAATTGAGAAGATGGCCCAACGGGCAGATCAATTTGTCGCAGCGAGACAAATCACTTCCCTTCCTGGGAAAAATGTTTATTCATTTAAAAAGACTGGTAAACCCAATGTTGCCACGTCGCAAGGTGGAGGCGCGAGCAATACAAATATGAGCCAGAATCTTGCAACCAAAATGCATTGTTACGCATGTGGAAAGCCTGGTCATAGGCGCAGCGAATGTCGATCGCGTTTGGGAACTGAACACGTCATGCGACCTGCTAATGCTGCTGTATTTGGTAAACCTGGCAAACAATTGTTTAGCACACCGGAAATAAAGATGCCAAATAATGATGATGATTGGCATCACGTACCTGGCCGAAAACAACCCGTTGGTTTTACAGCAAAAATTAACGGTTACGTGGTAAAAGGTCAAAGAGACACTGGAGCTGGTGTAAGCATGTTACATGCTAAATTCGTTCGCGCTAATCAGTATTTAAATGAACTCCGACACAAGTTCGTATGCGCGTGCGGTGATATGAGGCAAAGTAAATTAGCGGAGGTTGAAATTATTGGGCCTGGCTTCTCTGGTATTCTGACTGTAAGCGTAAGCGATAATTTACCTGTTGACTTTTTACTTGGAAATAATTACGAGTCAGCGTTAAAGCCATTCCCGGAGAATGCTGAAAAAGCTTCAAAATTTAATAAAGAAGTGGGTAAATACAGCGTTAAACCAAAGAAGAATGCTGCAAGTAAATCACAACCGAAACAAAAGCCTCAATCAGCGACAGATGTGGAGTCAATTTATGCAATAACTCGCTCGCAGGCTGACAAGCTAGAAGCTCAAGTCAAGCAGGACACGCTGTTACAACAGCAAGTATTTGATTCGTCAGCATCAAACGATGGCCTAGCGGTTAAGGACTCGCCTGCTGAAGATCAGAAACAGCTTCTTGACGTCACAATTGAACAGATCAGCGAAGAGCAAAAAGAGGATGTCACTATACGTAATATTATTGATAACGCGTGCACAGAAGAAGAGGCATATAAATTAGGCAAAGGGTACTTTTTGCGCGGAGGTGCGTTATTCTATTTATCTAAAGGAAAACAGCACCAAGCACCTAGGGAGCTGCTTGTACTACCCAAATTTCGCCGCAAGGAAGTTTTACAACTTGCGCACGGAAGTAAATTAGCCGGACACTTGGGCATAAACAAGACAACTCAGAGAATTCTTCAAGAATATATATGGCCTCGTCTTAAACGTTCCGTAAGGGAATATTGTCGTTCCTGTCTGACGTGCCAGAAAACAGCGCGTTCACGCCGAGCAGACAGAGCCCCTTTGAAACCGTTACCTATTGTAGACACGGCATTTCGTACCATAGGGATGGACTTAATTGGGCCGCTTGATCGTACACCTTCTGGTAATCGTTGGGCTTTAGTAATAGTGGACCATGCAACACGTTATCCGGACGCATATCCGCTAGTAGATATACAGACTGTCACCGTGTTAAATGCACTGCTGAAATTCTGTTGTAGATACGGCATCCCTCGCCAAATATTAACGGACTGTGGCACCCAGTTCACTTCAAACTTGACCAAAGAGCTGGAGGATCAGCTCGGTGTCAAAGGTATTTTCACTAGTCCATACTCACCTTCAACGAATGGACTCGTCGAGAAATATAATGACACGCTAAAGAAGTCTATTTTACGCCTAACACAAGATTTCTCGTCTCTTCCCTGGGATCTCGCAATTGATTATGTGCTTTTCTCATACCGTGAAGTTCCACAGGATTCCACAGGGTACAGCCCAAATGAACTTGTCTTTGGCTACCCAGTACGTGGTCCGCTGACCATGCTTAAAGAGCGATGGGGTTGTTCCAAACCGCCAAGTCTTGAAGATGTCGATGAGTATGTTGCACGAGTTATTAATGCATTAGAGACATCGACAGAAGACGCTCATAAATCGCTTCAGGAAGCCAAATTATCCCAGAAACGCTGGTACGACCGGGTGTCAAAAGAAAGAAGTTTCGAGGTTGGCGATAAAGTGATGGTTCAGAGGATGAGGAAAGGCAAAAAGATGCAACCAGGATGGAGAGGCCCATATCAAATAACAGACAAAGTATCCGATTG
This sequence comes from Tubiluchus corallicola, assembly GCA_030141605.1. Classification (NCBI taxonomy): domain Eukaryota; kingdom Metazoa; phylum Priapulida; class Priapulimorpha; order Priapulimorphida; family Tubiluchidae; genus Tubiluchus; species Tubiluchus corallicola. The sequence continues at coordinate 49,582 of JAQGDQ010001219.1, read as the reverse complement.
GACTTATAAAGTTTGTTTTGGCAAGAAGGGTAGACGGAAGGACACTAGAATTGTTCATATCAATAAGCTTAAGCAATATGTGGACAGAAAGGAGTCCCTGATCCTTAGCAATGAGCTTGGACAATGATGGAACAAACTTGAGTGAAGTTCTAGCATATGGCGTTGATGAAGATGTTGAGGAAGATGACATGTATGATTTGGCAATAATAAACCTCGGCAAAGGAATAGTAGAACCTGGAGGTCTCCCAGATTATGCTTTTTTGCCAACGGCCATTGCCACACAGTCAGTAAATGATGTCACTTTACCAGACGATCTATCAGAGCAACAACGCACAGAACTTCGTTTTTAACAAGTATCCGGAAATGTTTACGGATTTTCCGCCTACGTCCTCAGCAGAAGAAGCTACAACAAATATGTGATTTTCCACGGCCACAAACAAAAACTCAAGTACGTAGATTCCTAGGAATGGTGGGCTTCTACAGACGTTTTATCGAGAACTTCAGCACTATCGCTGCACCTCTGTATTCTTTAACAGAAAAATATTCCCCCACTCAAGTACCTTGGACAGAAGCTTGTGAGAAGAGCTTTCTTACCCTTCAGAATGCTTTAACTTCTGACAGTGTTCTACATTCCTCTGATTATTCGAAACCATTTATCCTAACTACAGATGCCAGCTTTGTGGGCATTGGTGGTGTACTCACACAAGATCGTATGAATGGCTTGGGAGAAGTGCCTATCACATATGTCAGTCGTAGGCTTACACCCACCGAAGTCAGATATTCTGTAGTTGAATGTGAACTTCTGAGTGTTGTATTTTGCATGCAGAAGTTAAATTACTATTTAGAAGGCCGCCAGTTTACATTGCGCACTGATCAAAGAAGTTTGCTTGCGCTCAGAAAAATGCTTAAGAATAACAATGTGTCACTGGGCACTCATTCTTTCAGAATATTGCTTTACAATTGAGCATATTGCTGGCGCTCAAAACCTTGTTGCTGATGCCTTAAGCCGGAAATAAATATAAAGCGTCAGAGTATGAAATGCTCAACAAGTTGTAGTACTTTTTCAGTGCTTAAACAAGTTTTTTTTTGGTGTTATATATCATATATTTGTTTGATGATACATTTGTGGTGTATGATGTAATGATCAATTTGCTTCTTTTTATCTTTGTTTTGTCTGAGTTGAAAAATATGTAATAACTCAGTGAGCTACAAAGTCGTTACTTCTATTCATGTTTGTCATTGCATATGTATGACGTTATCGTATCTTGGCAGTGAAAAATGTTACGTTTCGTAATCATGATCTTGAAATATTTAATATTCTTTAGGGGAAGGCTCTGTGATGGTCCCCCATCCAGCAGATTACTGCAACTAATTATTTTTCACTTTAAATATTTTTCTTAACGGTATCACGAATTGTTTACCTAATGATTGATAATATTGATGTATTGATTTTTATGTTCCAATCTTGTGCTGCCATCTTTAGTCAAGAGTAGCATTATTTTCGATGAAGTTATCATTAAATGAAGCCTTTTTCTGTTAAGCTACCTTAAATATGTAATTAGGCAGAAGAAGATGAAATTCGTTTCGTTTCAACATGACTTGTATTTTTCAAGCGAAAATACGTTTAGCAACAATTTTTTCCATGATAATATTATGCCCGTGTTTGAACAAATGTGAAAGCTTCGTCGCTGTACTACTGAGGTCACTTCACCCAGAACTCGTTTCTGATTGGTCGGCTAGCTTTCGAGGGCTGGATATTAGACATATTGGCCTACGTGGCGGGGAGAGTAGAATGGCCGTGTTGAAAAATGGTCTGATATAACTATATCATGGTTTCTTTTACGATGATTGAACAAGAAAATGGATGGTTTGTTCATTACTATGTTCTTTTTATTCATTGGTGAACGCTGTTCCTCTTTTGTTGGTGAAACCTCGTCAGTTACGCAACTGCTGAGAGACATTTGTTAAATTAGGCATTCGTTACATAGCCTAATCACCTCCTCGTTGGATAAAGATATTGTCACCTTTGACTTCACGTTCGATGATCTAAATCGCTTCCGTTCTGTGTGGGAACTCGGAGGAGATGATCTTCTCATTATCCGATCTCCAGAGACTCTACTACGTGTCCGGCCTGTTGGAGGGAAAGCTGTGTAAACCGAATTCTGCTGCATTACCACAACGTGCGTGAGGAAGGACCGGTCCTACCCAAGTACTGGAGGAGACCTCGCCTTGTATGCAGGACGTCACGTGAGCGCAAGAAGTATTACAATATTCATATGTTACTATGTTATTTGTCAGCTAAATTAGACTGATTCATTGCAGTAACGATGTGGATTTAATTGTTTTACTCAGGTAACGATAATTACTTAATGCCTAATATAGGCACATTATGTTCAAATGTTACAACCACCATTACATTTGCCCATGTACTTTAGTGCAAGATAAGTACCATGTATTACCCCAAACTGAAACCAAAAACCCCCATTGTTACATGTAAATAACAGAACTAAAATGTTGTATAACAAAGAAGCAGCTAGAAACTATTAAGACACTGAAGCAGTTTCAAAGAAGCAGACTGGTAAGCTAGGAAGCTTATTCAACACATCCTATTCTACTGCCAACAGAAACACTCTAGTTGTTCATTGTAAAGTCTCGATCCCTAAAAGTTCTAAAAGCAATCCAACACATGTACTTTAGAACGAGTATTACCCCAAACTGAAAGCAAAAAGCCATTGTTACACATGAACAGCAGAATAAAAAGGCTGTACAGTATAACAAAGAAGTAGCTAGAAAACTGTTAAGACAATAAAACTGTTTTAGACTGTTAAGTTTTATTTTAGAAAAAATAAACTGATAAGCTAGGAAACTTTATTCAACATCATTCTATTGCCAACAGAAATGCTCATCTGATCAGCACATACCAAAGCTAAATGATCACAAAATCCCTAGCGGTGACAAAACACGCCGCTGTGAGTCTAATACACGAAGCCTACTATATTAGCTTAGTATCGGTAAGTTTGACAATATGAAAATTCAAACCGACGTCTCCCCGCTTTCGTCTGGCAAACCGAGACATGAGTTTATATTAAATCATAATCACAAATATTATACAAATGAAGACAATCTCATATTTTTCAGCTTTCACACAATTCAAAGTTATACTAACACACAAAACTCAACATTACAGACACTAAACAGCACCACCTGAAATTAGTCAAATTAAAATGCACACAAATACAAAGTATAAAACTTATATACATAATTTTATGTACAGTAAAATATCATGAAAAACCTTAATACCACTTAACGAACACCTACTGAAAATTTCTTGTTTAAGAACTCTTTGTTTTGATTGTTAAAGATACTGACAGCACCTAATGTTATCAGTTTAAGAAAACACCTGAAGTTGGTTTCAGAAAAAATGCCTTAAAAATTTACACTACTTTTCAGCAATTTTATGCGCATATTGTGTTCTCGTTGAAAAGAATTTTCGTTTTCATTTTAAATGTCCCCCAATACTGTTCCGACGGCGCCATTACATGACGTCACTGCGCCACGTAAACCAGGGGAAGAAATGGAAAAGTTAAATTATGTCTCAAAAAACAGAGTTACGGCCGATGCAAGTCCTGCATACGAAAAGGTAGTATGTAAGTGGTATAAAATTTCGAGACGAATTTTTTAAGCTTCATGTAAGTGGAGGGTTTTCTTGTGCTTTAAATACAGTTCATAAGTGACAGATTCTACCAATAAAACAGAATCATCACAAACAATTCTGAATGGAGACCAGTACTGCCACCACACAAGAGTTTGTGTGAAAGACCAGTACTGCCACCACACAATAGCAGGTATGAGAGACCAGTACTGCCACCACTAAACAGTGCTGTCGTACTCCTAAAGCTAAACTGTTTCACTTAAATTTCTTAAGCTCAACTCACATTCAAATAGTGTTTATAATGACAGCATGTGTTTTAGAGTAAAGTAGGTACTTCTTAATTTATGTTGTGACGTTCTAAAACGTCTATAAAGTGGACAACTAGGAGTCAATGACATTAACTGTATGTACAACTAACAATCCCCAGGGAATACAACTAATTACTGCTTTAGCTGATTACCTGGTCAGCATGGACTGACCAGAAGAATAATGATGTCCTGGAGCAATACAGGTTTTCATAAACAGTCTGGTCATTCAACACTGACTTTACGCTCAGGTGCTATGCTGCTGAAACAGGTGTATTTCTTGTTGCTGCTTATTTTAAAGGTAAATAAAACAAAAATCATAGTTTTTATTTACTATTTGACAATTTTATTATTAATTGTAAATTTTACGTAAATAATTATTGTGTTCTTGTAATTTTGTTTTCCTATAATACATTTTGTTTGTTGTATTGTATTGTAATGTATTGCATTGCATTGTATTGCATTGCATTACATTGCATTGCATTGTATACTGACTGCTGTTATATAAGCGATGGTTGAAGTGAGAACTTTAGTTCAAATTATTTACTTTACATATCATAGTATTTAAGCAAAGATACACCTCCAATTTTAAAGGAAAAGTGTACAATTTTTAAACTGTAGCTGAAAATGATTTAAGGTGTAAAATATTCTTTTTGCATTAAGCATTATTACCGCAGATGCCTATTTTTGTTTATAGTTGTTGCACGTTCTCAATGTACTTAACAAGCCTTATTAAACGCTCTCTACGCAAAACAATTGGTAGTAGGGCTCTTTATCAGTGTCAGTTGAGTACTTTGCTCGTTGAAATTGAAAGTTTAATCAACAACCGTCCTATTACATACATTGAGTCAGACATAGATTCCAGCTTGGTTTTAACTCCAACTCATTTCTTGAGCATGCGCACTTTAAATTATGTGCCAGTGTACAGTAAATCCGAATCAGATCCCTTTTATACTCCCAACAGGTACAATCTTTCTGGCGAACGTCTTTTCGAAATGTGGAAGAAAGGTGTTGGTTATTTAGATTCTTTTTGGAAAATTTGGCGCAATGAATATTTGCTTAGCCTCCAAGAAAGAACGGAGTTAAGTCGAAATTTGAGCCTCATGTAGGCGATGTAGTATTGATTGAAGATTCACCTCCCCGTGGTCAGTGGAAAGTGGGGAAAGTTGTTAATCTCATTATTAGTAAAGACAGTAAAATCAGAGCTGCTAAAGTTCGTACTAGTAATGGTAATATTCTGACTCGTTCTTTGAGTCAGTTGTTTCCTGTTGAGTGTCCTAGGTCAGTTGATGCAAGTGCAGGTGAAAAGGCACTTGTCCTGCACAGCATCAGCACATTGAGCCCTCGCACAAAATTTTACCCAAACGTGCTGCCGCATTAGATGCTTGTGCAAAAATTAAACAACAGGCAACACGTTTATAAATTTGTCAAACCGTTTGATGTGATTGTGCAAATGTATAATAAGATTTTCATTAATATATGTTCAAATTTGCAATGTACCAATGTGCTATCTACATAGTTGTGACCTTTATGCCATTGTTTAATTTTGTATGACAAACAAGAGGTACTTAAAATGCAAAAATTGCATAGATTTAAAGTTAAGACCCAGATAGCTATTGTTGGAATTTCCTAACAAAATTGTTCTTATAGATCCATTGTTGTTATGCTCACGTATATTATATAATGATTGTTAGTTTTTTTTCCAAATTGTTTTCCTGAGTGCTTGAGTGTATTAGATTTGGCCAATTTGATGTATATTATGTTTTGTATCTTTGTGCATTGTTTTTGATTCTGCATTGTTTGAATTAGGTTTGCATTGAAAGAAAATTAAAATACGTTGCGCGCAACATAAATCTGAAAACTTTACTCGTACTAGCTACAAGTAGTGCAATTAAAGGTTATAGTATGGTAAATTTGTAAGAAAATTTTCGGTGAGAGCCTGCGGTTTCTGTATGTTGGTAGTAATGACATTATTATATTTTTACTGTTTCAGTATTTTGCTCACACATATTTATTTTTTCTAGTTTGTATATTTTGATTTTGCTTCAGAGCAACTTATTTGTTTACATGGCGCACTATGTGTGAGTTTCACATCATTTGCTACAAATTTGGCAATGTTGCCATTACATTGTGTGTGTATTATTTTTCATGTGTTGATGATAGGAATATTTCAATTTTTTTTGATATTGTCGATTATTTAACAGATCATTTTTTCGGTATCTTGGTAATACTTTCTTGTATACGTGTAATCATCGATTATTATGATTTTCACTGTCAATATTTAGCAGTAATAATTCGAACTCGAATAGTTTGTGTATTCTAATTTGATAATAATTGTTCTTGTCTTTTGTCTGGGGGAGTGTCGTGAAGTTTGGGCTTCACGATTCGCCCGTCATAAAGAAGCCATTGAATTGAATTGATTTACGTGTAACTGTAGAAAAGAAGTTAGGGAGTTGTTGAGTGGGTATGAAGGAGAAAACTGGTAGATTGCGCTCTGGTAAAAGAATAAATTTAGCGTTACGGCAGAAGAAAAATTCACGTTTTTTCGTTTTACTGTCGTCACAAAAGTCACCATGACATATACATGGCTAGTACAATATAAACGCACAAGTAGCTGTAAATAAATTAAAAGTACAGAATACATAGTACATGGTTAGTACAATATAAACACACAAGTAGCTGTAAATAAATTAAAAGTACAGAATACATAGTACAGGGCTAGTACAATATAAACGCACAAGTAGCTGTAAATAAATTAAAAGTACAGAATGCATAGTACATGGCTAGTACAATATAAACGCACAAGTAGCTGTAAATAAATTAAAAGTACAGAATGCATAGTACATGGTTAGTACAATATAAACACACAAGTAGCTGTAAATAAATTAAAAGTACAGAATACATAGTACATGGTTAGTACAATATAAACACACAAGTAGCTGTAAATAAATTAAAAGTACAGAATACATAGTACATGGCTAGTACAATATAAACGCACAAGTAGCTGTAAATAAATTAAAAGTACAGAATACATAGTACATGGTTAGTACAATATAAACGCACAAGTAGCTGTAAATAAATTAAAAGTACAGAATGCATAGTACATGGTTAGTACAATATAAACGCACAAGTAGCTGTAAATAAATTAACAGTACAGAATACATAGTACATGGCTAGTACAATATAAACGCACAAGTAGCTGTAAATAAATTGAAAGTACAGAATACATAGTACATGGCTAGTACAATATAAACACACAAGTAGCTGTAAATAAATTAACAGTACAGAATACATAGTACATGGCTAGTACAATATAAACGCACAAGTAGCTGTAAATAAATTGAAAGTACAGAATACATAGTACATGGCTAGTACAATATAAACACACAAGTAGCTGTAAATAAATAAAGGGTACAGAATACATAGTACATGGTTAGTACAATATAAACGCACAAGTAGATGTAAATAAATAAAGGGTACAGAATACATAGTACATGGTTAGTACAATATAAACGCACAAGTAGATGTAAATAAATAAAGGGTACAGAATACATAGTACATGGTTAGTACAATATAAACGCACAAGTAGATGTAAATAAATTAAAAGTACAGAATGCATAGTACATGGTTAGTACAATATAAACGCACAAGTAGTTGTAAATAAATTAAAAGTACAGAATACATAGTACATGGTTAGTACAATATAAACGCACAAGTAGTTGTAAATAAATTAAAAGTACAGAATACATAGTACATGGCTAGTACAATATAAACGCACAAGTAGTGTAAATAAATTAACAGTACAGAATACATAGTACATGGTTAGTACAATATAAACGCACAAGTAGCTGTAAATAAATTAACAGTACAGAATACATAGTACAGGGTTAGTGCAATATAAACGCACAAGTAGATGTAAATAAATTAAAAGTACAGAATACACAGTACATGGTTAGTACAATATAAACTCATGTTGCAGGCGAGTTAGAGGAATTTTATCAGAATAGGATCCCAAAGAGTCATAATCTGGCCGTGTGTGTATGGTAGAATTATCAGAGATATTTCTTTATTTGTACTGTATATACCGCATGTCATTAACCAAGCTTTAAATTTCCACATTAGAGTCAATACACTCTATGCATTGAATTGCCCCAGAGGGACAATTAGCCTGTCGTCGAAGTACTTGAACAGAGATTTAATCTACAATGTCTACCTACGTGAGAAGAATATCCTGGAGCAATACGTCACGTGACCAGTGCATTACATTCTAACTTTATTCTAGTCAGTGGTGTTCTAGAGAAAGGGTCAGATGCTCGCTTCTTTCTGTTTCAGTAACAAAACAATTATGATGCGCTGGTGCTACACTGCTGCCACGGGTGTACTTCTTGTTGCTGCTTATTTTGCAGGTAAATGAAAGAAAAATCAATAGTTTTTATTTACTACTTTGTTATTTTGTTTATTATTATTTATTATTTGTAAATTTTATGTAAATAATTTGTTGCAGCATTAAAGCATTGTTGCAGCATTAAAGTATTACGTCAGAAGTTTAATTTGTGGCATGAAAATTGATCGGTTTTCCTATAAATATTTTGCCAAAAAGTTTGTAAGAAACTAGTTAAACTAAACTATCTAACGTAACGTATTTAGTAAAACAGGTTTAATGTTTATAGCAAGTCTGTGCAAGTCACACATCATGTTTATAAGAGCAAGAAACTGACCTGCTGATTTACCTTCATTAAAGCCAGAAAACGCTGGAACGGAACAAGCTCACAGTTCAAAAAATTTTTCGTATACAACTCGAAAGACAGAAAACGTAAAAAATTTGTATGCAACATGGATTTGAACCAGTGACCTTACGCTTACATTGCATACACGTTTGGCCACTACAGCACCGTATTCCTTAGTGGTCCAGGCAGTCCAAAATTCATCGTAATTGCTGGCCAACTAAATTCAGCATTTTCGATATTAGATGGTTAACACTACAAATCAAATATAGATGATTTTTTTTATTAATTTTGTGCCTGTGATCAATTGTAGCAATAATTAATTGTAATTTGCTCTGATTTATCTGATAATGAGGATATTAAGAATCAAACTCATTCATTCTGTGCACGTATTGACTCACTAATCAAACTCATTCATTCTGTGCGCGTATTGACTCACTAATTAGAAAAGTCTGATTGTGTTTCCTCCATATTAAATTATATATTTCTTAGAGTCATTGTTCTTCATTTCACAGCTCGCTTAGAGTCATTGTTCTTCATTTCACAGCTAGTTTAGAGTCATTGTTCTTCATTTCACAGCTCGCTTAGAGTCATTGTTCTTCATTTCGCAGCTACTTTAGAGTCATTGTTCTTCATTTCGCAGCTAGTTTAGAGTCATTGTTCTTCACATCGCAGCTAGTTTAGAGTCATTGTTCTTCATTTTGCAGCTAGTTTGGAGTCATTGCTCTTCATTTTGCAGCTAGTTTAGAGTCATTGTTCTTCATTTTGCAGCTAGTTTAGAGTCATTGTTCTTCATTTCGCAGCTAGTTTAGAGTCATTGTTCTTCATTTCGCAGCTAGTTTAGAGTCATTGTTCTTCATTTCACAGCTAGTTTAGAGTCATTGTTCTTCATTTCACAGCT
>JAQGDQ010001219.1:0-35000 GCA_030141605.1 Tubiluchus corallicola | reverse complement strand
TGCAGACGGGGTCCCTCAAATGCTTTTGAAAAGTGAAATTTGGGGAGATTTGGAGAATTTTTGTACATTCATTCCTGAGTAGAACTGCACTGATTCATTGATGTTTGAAACACATTTCCAAGTAGCAAATTAATTGCCTCATGTAAATACCTGTAGGAAGTATCTAAGAAAGTATGTAAACAAAAACTTGACATAGTGCATGTTAAAAATTAAAATATTAAAAATAACTCCTTACCCACGTGAAAACTAATAGTTTTCAAACTCCGATTGTAGCTTGTAGAAGCAGTCAAAATGCTTGCAGTTTCTGCATTTGCCAAGTCCAGACATTTGTTTTTAAGAGCCATCTACAGGTTTAAACCTAGCTTCAACGTGTTCTTTTGCTAGGTCCGTAGCAACCTTCTAGTTGCTAAGTGTTTTGTAGAGACGCGACAAAAAACAATGGCTGACTTTAACAGTGATTTTCTCAAGATTATGTTTTTCAGTGTGCAGCCTGCAGCTCAACTTCAACATGGATTATCTCAGATTAGAAATAACATAGAGAGATGAACTTGGCATCAAAATGATCCTCCTGCAAAAGCTTAACTGCCAACTTATAGACGATTTTGCTATGCAAGCAAACAAATAGAGATTCTGGATATGTGAATAACTAAAAAAATTTAATGAAGTCCATATTAAATTGTTTGTTGAAATCGTGTCGTTTGCGGTGTTTACTGAATTTATCATGGATTATACATTTTAATCTTTTCCTGTAGTTTGCTTGTGTAAGTGCTAGTTTATTATCCAGTGTCTGATTGTTCTACAATCTTTTGGTGATTTTAATTATACTTATATGGTCGTACTTGTTTAAAGCAATGTCGGACCCAATCTTAAACTATAGGTTAAAACAACCTATTCTAAAAATATTGAAAGGAAACATACTATTTTTTAACAAAATATCTTGTGTGAAAGAATTATTACCAAACAAACATAGTTTCACGTTCGCACCACTAGTTCTTCACTGTTACATTCACTTTGCCGTTTGCTAGTTAGAGCTGAATTATCGCTTGCTTTTCGAATTTTTTTTCATGAAAACAGTTGCTGTATCTCTTAGTTCAGATATGTTAATTTATGACGAACCGCACACGTTCGCCAGCTCGTGGAATATTTTTGCTGTTGAGAATTATGTTCGGTTGTGATGTCATCAAAAGTTTTAATCAATTACTTAATTATCAGAAACTCTTGGTGTTAATATGCATGCATTTTACTGTTCTTGAAAATGGGTAGTATATGAAAAATCATCATGTCTTCTATTAATCACGTGCTGTAAGACCACGAGACTTTTTTTTCAAGATCTCGCGAGGTTATTCCTTCGTCATTATTTTCCACATTCTTTGCCTGTTTGCAATTCCTGCCGGGTTTGCAAAACTTTGATAAGTGTGGATTATGAGCATAGGTGTTTTTGTCTTGCCTAATTTTGTTTTAATTATAGATGTATGGCGAATTCACAACAAGTTGTAGTAATTTCCTTTCCGAAGTGAATGAGTTACGTTAGAAGATTATTCAACATCAAATACCGTGCAGCAGCCAAGTGTGGAAGTACTTTCCAAATACAAAACCATTCATGACAGACCAGAACGATAATAAGTGACTTCCTGAATACGGTAAGATCAGCTATAATATAAATACCTTGTATGAATGTTGCAATCCGCGCTCTTTCAGTTCATAATACAGGGGAACTCCATGTCACATCAGCCTAGATTCTTAGAAACTTTCAGAGTGACCATCTCAGATTTGCTTGGAAAAATTCTCAGAAATACGTCAGCACTTCAGATGCAAAGTTTTAGAGCCCAGCTCCATCTAGTTCTTAAGTTATTATTTTTTCCAAATAAGGTGTACACCATTTATTTTTACTCACGAGTGCCAAATTTATGTTTTTAGTGTGTTTGAGCTTCCGTCTTAAAACTAAATGTTGTAGATAGAGAGCTAAAATTGCATTGTGGGTAGTAACTGCAGGCTGAGTTTGATTTTGTAAGTTCAGCGTGCTTCTGTCTTGTTTCACTTTTAGATGCATTCTATGGAAAACTCAAGTTTCTCTTCACAGATTACAGTTTACAGATTTTCAGATGCACAAAAGCAAAACTAACTGATTATATTGTAGGCATGTTAATCAAGCAACAATTAAACTTAGTTGCTACGTTTGTAAATCAGCACCAGCACCAGCATTATAAAATACATAATGGTCAACAATACATAAAAAATCAATGACAAAAACGGCTTACACTAGACCATTTATTTTTATTTTTATTACTTTTTTTACTTTCACGTGGTGGGACAATTTAACAAGCCCTGTTTTTTTATTACCCACAACACATTTATATTTATGTGAGGCAAACACAGGCAAACATAGTCTTGTACAGAAACAGTGAAAATAATTGTTATTCATTTTATTGTCAGCCCTTTCATTATATTTTCTACATAAAATTATTGTAACTGCATTATGTGAAATATGTGACTTATGACTTACTGAAGAGAGTCAAATTTTCACTGTAGGTTCAACTTTTTGTTTTTTCATTTTTTAAAGCAAATCTGAGTTGGCTACTTGATGTGGAATGTCTACAGCATTTTTATTTTACAAAATATATTTTTATATGGACTCTTGTCTCATATATGTGTATTCTGTTACTAAAAAGCTTTCCTCAACAACATGTACGTTAGAGCTGGGACAGATATTTAGTCAAACCGGTTTGTGGAACTCAGGTATTTGCCCCATGGTATTTTCCATGTTCCCAGTGATTATGAAGAAGTTTTGTAAACTCTAAGCATCAGCATCAGATACATCATTATACCTTCTACAATAAGACGCCATCTTGTGAGATAACTTTCAGTTTTAACTATTTGTGCTTTTGTAATGACCGTCTTTGTGTCAGTCTAATAATGAGTCGGTCTCATACAACTTGGCCTAGAACAGAATTCAGATTTTTAATAATTTCTTAAATAATTTACCTAATTAGATGAGCTCTTAGCGGTCTGCACCACTGGCATCACAAAATAGTCATGGTGCATTCAGGCTGTGTGACTCATTTTGCATTTAGAACTATTCCTGTAGAAAACTGTTGTATAAAGTTGTAAACCTGTCCACTTTACTGAATGTGAACAGCCAATGAGAACTAGTTTTTTTGCATTTCAATTTGGATTTTGCAAACTGATCTAAATTTACATTAGATTATTTTTACAAATTTTCTCTGATGCAGCTCTAAATCAAAACTTTAATTGCATCGTCTTACACATCATTTAAGATGTCTGCTCACATGAAGTCCTTTAAATTCTAGATAGATGCTGCCAAATGTAGCAAGAATCTGTGGAACACACAGACTTACTATATGATGAATGGCTTAAGGGAGACCAAAGAGCCTTGGCTTTTCAAGTTTGCCTACTTCTGTAAATCAATATTTAAAAAAAAATCAATTTGAACAAAAATGCAAAAAGAAACATTTGCAGAATAGCCAATAGTTAGCTGACTGTAAATATTACTACTCATTGATCTGAAAGATCTTATTAGCAATGAGAAAGTGTTTTGATAACTACAACATATTTTCACCATACAAAGCTTCATCAATGTTTTAAATTCTCCTATATTTTTAAACAATTTTCATGCTGCACTGAGCAATTGGCAAAAACTGATACGAATATAAAAAATATAAGCAATGCTAACGACCATATACGTGTGTGTTTCTTTTTGTTTAAAACTTTTTACATTTATTCAAAGTCACATCATCTGCGATGGTTTAGTAAAAGTAATCTCTTTTTTAAAACAGTTTTACAGAGGTAGGCTCATCAGCTTAAGATCGTAACATGACAAGTGACTCCAACAGGGAAGGCCAGATTGGAAAGAGGAAATAGTAATGCTGATATCAGAAGTGGCATGTAACAAATGTGTTAGAATGTATGCTTTTACTATTGAAGCCACCGTAATGTTATACATAAGCTCACTCTTATCCAGTGACACTGCAATTTCTTCAAAAGAGATTTGACTGGCTAAACTTTTCACGTTGCTTTTCAGATAGTTTTCAATCTTTGGCAAATTGTAGAGTAAAACGAGTAAATGTTCAGTGTAAGTGTCATAGCCCATGTAACTGATCAGCAAAGCCACCACATTTTCTTTAAGACTCAGTGGTTACAATGTTTTTTTTTGCTTTTCTTATGTGCAGAAAATAACCATTCGTGTTCCATGCACCACATACTTTTACATACTATTTAAAACATCATGAATATTCTGCTTCAAACGCTTTACAGAAATGTAAACATTTCATTCTCCCTTTTCAGAAGTATCTCGTTCCAAAGTAACCATGTAAGCGATTGCATTATCAGTATGCAGCCTTTTTATAGGAAAAAATTCGTGAAGATTTTTTTACCGGGAAAGGCGGCTGATTACAATTGCGGTAAAATTTTAGTTTTCTATACGAACGAATGGGGAGAAAGTTTTAATTTTCATGTAAATGAGAAAGACCCCAACCCCACCTCAAAATCTCTCCTCCAATGAGGGTGGCGCCCAATTCCCCGTCATCAGCTGGACGTTTTGCCCGATGTCTTTTGGATTTAAGTATGCGGTCCTTGAGTCTCCCAGGACTAGCGTTTGATTGGTTGCATGTATGGTCTTATGATTCTTCCTTCTTTGATTCACAGTTATTGTGGCATTGCAAGTTTCCTTTTCCTGCAAGGTTTCGCCCTGCGATGGAAGGTCGTTATTCCCGTGTTTCGATGAGGAGGTGTCTCCATTTCCAAACAAAGTTTGACTTGCTTCATCTGTGTGACTGTGAACTTTGGAGGAACTATCACTTGTTTGGTTGCTTACATTTTGTTTTCTTTTTTGTAGTTCAGAGAGTTCCGCTGATAATTTATGAAACTTTACGGTGAGAGTTGACTGCTCTTTGAAGCTGGCAGCTAGTTTTGATTCCAAGCATTGAATTGTCTTTTTACTCTCTTTTTCGTCATTTTTGGTTTTTATTTGCAAGGCAATTAGCATTTGTTTATATCGTTTGGCATCTGGATCACCAACAAGTACGAAGTCGGGAAACACAATTTCTGCCGCCTCGTGTCCATTATTCCCCATATTCGTCATTTGCCTATGTTTTTTGAAGCACCTTTCACACGTGTAGCTGATTTTTATTTACTGGATTTTTTGCACTTTTGCAAAGCGTGCAACTTTTCCTTGCCATTCATGTATGTCTTTTAACATATATAATTTGTTCGATGTAGTACCTTTTAACTACAAGAATATGCAATGGCGCATAAAAAACTTGGCCACAACAGGAACTCACTAGAGCAGGGACCACCAAAACAACTGTTACCCACCAACAACCACAACAGCTTATTCCCAACTTATTAACACTATTAAGTTAAAGCTTTGTAGCAGCCTCAAGTCCAATCACCCATACAAACCCTATGATACAAACAATCTCACTAACACAAGCACACACTACAATACTAAACAACTCAGCAAATTTTTATATAAAAGCTGCTAAATATATCACTAGCACTCACACTTACATACAACCTATAAACAACAAATTAGTGAACCACAAAACACAAATAATCATAACATACACACAAACAAACACACACACGCACGCACGCGCACACACCAACTCAAACATTCATACAAGCATACTCACCAAAAATAAATACTTAAAAAACACAATTTCCCCACTCACAACCAGCAATATCTAAATGTGAAAAACCTATTTCTAAGCCTAAAGCTTGAACTGCATGTGTTTCCCGGGTCACCAATCTTGCAATAGAATTTGTTATAAAATTACCTATTCTCTTAGTCAATGTTTGTTTAAGTTGTTTATATTGAACATTTATTTCTATTTGTTCTTGTGGTTCTTGTATCTCTTCCCATTGCAATAGAAATTCTAATATGATACGAAAAGATTCTTTTTGGGCACCCTCTATGCAATATTTTACATAGATTAAGTAATAGTAATTTTACATTACTTAATGCTGGACTCAGCAAAATGTACCCCACGTGCAGTTTAACAGACGGTAAATTGTAGAAATGTGTCCGCTTGTCAATTTGTTAACATAAACAACAACATTAGATTATGTATGCTTTAGGGAAACCAGGGAAGCTGCAGCTTATAGGGGTTGCCCAGTGGGCAGTGTGATGATGTTTAAGTAAGCAAGTAAATAAGTTTATTAGTTTATCACCATTTTTGAAATGGCAAAATACACAACTAAGAGATTTATAAACCTGTACAACATACAATAATATTACAAAGTGCAAAAGTGATTATTGATTAGTGGATAAAGGGTGGTGAAAGAACTATAAGTTATCGAGGTTAGCCACTCTCTCAATGAGACATCTAATAAGACAATAATGACAGTTTATGAATAAAATTTTGTAAATGTTTAAAGCTTATGGTTACTATATTAGTAAAATAAACAGAGATTTGATTGTAGTGGTTATTTTCCTGTTCTGAGGAGTATAGCACTCTTGTAAAAATGCTAACATCAGAAATTTTCAAGTCATTTTTAAAAGTAGAAATACTTCTTCTTCATTTGAAAAACGGAAATAATGCACTGTTGCCAGTCTCACTTTTAAAAGCTCTTGATCGATATATGGATCACGAATCGGATTTTTTTCTGATTTCAGATCTTATGCTCGATTAAAATGATTCTGTATTTTTATTACAGACAATTAAAAACATTTATAGTTAAAAGTTACGCAACTTTATTAAAACTTTTACATTATAAAGTTAAAATCATGCCAAACGTTTCGACAGGCTGCTGCAGTCATCATCACTGGTAAATTTACAAACTGGTACAGTTCCAGTTATTTGTATATCTGTATTTGACAATTAAAAAACGTCTAACACATTTCCATTAACACAAGAGCTAAAACATCATTGGCTGTTCATAAGGTTAAAAATTTTGGGATTAATCGAGCCCAAGTAGTGATGACATCACAACTGAACATATTTTTCAACAGCACAAGCATTCCATGAGCGTGTTGCATGTGCTTGCGAAAGCAGAAATAAAATTTCACAATGCTACAGTAACTGTACAACATTTTTCGTGATATACAATAAGACACAAATTTTGTTTAAGTTTAGAATTCAAATTTTAAATCTACCGCTATGCTCACACACGAGCTCTCGAACGTGTGTGCCACATCACAATTGAACCATATTTAGAGTTGGAGGCACTAGTCGAGATGGAGACGCTCTTGCCCACCTCACTAACGAATTATCAAAATGCATGCAGAAGGTTAGAAGTAATTTACGTGAATATGAAATTACGTTTCTGGTGTAATAATTCTTGCACATAATTCATTCTTGAAGGAACAGTATGTTCCCTTTTAATAATTTGAAGATTAGATAGTTTTGTGCCATGGCTTAAGATAGGGTCCAGTTCTCGTTTAAGCCAAGGATGTTATTGGGAAGAGGTCCATTTCACATATTTATCAGCTTGTCTGTCCTGTTACAGTTTATTTGCACAACAGAACGAAATTTTTCAACATTTTTACATTAAGTGAATGAGAGCACTATTGTTTCTATGAATTTCAAATTGATAGTTATTTAGAAATATTAAGATTGTAAGTGTTGTAAATACCGGTTTATAAATCCATTGTCTTTCTTTGGGATTCTCTTCCAAATATCTTTTGAACGCCACCCTTCTGGGCTGGTAAGATAAACGTAAGAGGTACGAAGCTAAAATCTTCTGTTCCGTATTTGGCTCTAAGAAATTTGATGTTTCTCCAGAAACCGTCCTTCTGGCAAGTTTCTTTTCCTGATCCGGGAAAATGGTTGTGCTGAAATGCAGAAAACGTCTCCGTTTTTTCACAAAATTTTGTCATCAATAGGAAGGATAGAGCCCAGAGTGATATCAGGACCATGGCGGTCACTGTATATTATGAATAATGTCGTTTATATAGACAAAGAAAAGAAAGGGCCTAGGATAGAGCCCAGACTGATATCAGGACCATGACTGTCATTGTATATTATGAATAATGTCGTTTATATAGACAAGAAAAAGAAATGGCCTAGGATAGAGCCCAGCGTGATATCAGGACCATGACTGTCACTGTATATTATGAATAATGTCGTTTTTTGGAGATTAATACTTTTTACGAGTGAGATTTTGTGATTTTGAAAATAATTTGTAGTGAACTTTTTAGGTTTTAGGCGAATTTGTTACAATTTAGTTGTGTCGTTCATCATCTTATGCAGCATTATTGATAATTAGTTTCTTATTGTAATGAGTGCTTATAAACAATAAATTGTTAAACTGTTATAATTTTGTCTACTATTGATAAGCATTTTTCACTATCCACTCTTTTTTCTGCGTTTTGTTTACTTTCTTCGCGAAATTTCCTTAGTTTCCCCACAAGGAAATCCATTGTTTCATTACCTTTTAGACTTTTGTATAAATTGTAAACACCTTCAAATATCCATTGGCATCGCACGCGGGT
This sequence comes from Tubiluchus corallicola, assembly GCA_030141605.1. NCBI lineage: Eukaryota > Metazoa > Priapulida > Priapulimorpha > Priapulimorphida > Tubiluchidae > Tubiluchus > Tubiluchus corallicola. The sequence continues at coordinate 26,548 of JAQGDQ010001219.1, read as the reverse complement.
TCCTCGATTGTGGAAATTCCCCGCGGCACCGTGCAATATACCGATTTCGTCCCGTTGAGCTGACTGACAGTAATCGCCAAAGACTGCCACACCCCACCAAAAGTTCCACTCGCATGGGAGGAAATACAGTCTCGATGGATTCTCGTGAAAATAGACGTCACATGCATTTTGCTCTGGCGTGCAGGCAGGAAACGTCCATTTGTCCGTTGAACAATTGCTAGTCGAGTGATAAATATCAACAATATCTGTCATCCAGTCAGTTTGCCGTAGTTTTTCCAAGTCGATTAGGGCAACTCCAGTATTAAGACCTTTGTTCCTTCCACCACTTAGAGGGTTAAGTAAAGTGTTATTAGAAGCAGTCAATTGAGAAACCCCATGTGGTTTGTGGAAAAGCTCCATAATGCGATGCGTGTGTTCACCAGAAAAGTCAAATGCGATTCCCATCATCTGATTTGATGTCATGTGATCAAAATGGCGCCACAATTCCTTTAGAGGTCGTACCACAATGACGTCCATGTCAAACCTAACAATCCTTTTCACATATTTTGGCAGGATCTGAGGAAGGAATAACCAAGCAGATCCACATGGTTTTTTTCCATCGCCATTTTGAAGCCAATGAGTATAATTTTCACCAGGGGGAAACCAAGGTCTGTACAAATTTACTTTGCTCGCTTGTGTGTCATTAAATTTGTCTAGAAAGCCCTTTAGTTTATGCTCCATTTCGTCACTGTCGACTATAACATGGTAATGAATGACTTCGGTGGACACAAGAAAAACTGATTTCACTAATACGGTAAAATCATCCACATAAGTAGATTCTGCACCACCGCAAACTGCCAGAGCCACATGCATAGATGACGTCGTGTAATCTACTTCTGTAAACTTGTGGAGACTGAAAACTATCATTGAAAATGTAGCAGCTAATGCAATAAAACCAATTTGTATGTATCTCAACATTACGATTTAAAAGAATGGTCAACTACATAAGCACCACGTGTAACCGTAATTACAGTACGACAGCATTACAGTATGGCAACTATAAAATTATAGTGCTTATTCTAATGTTAAACATTAGGCATACACGCCGTTCTAAGTGGTTTCTGGTCGAGTAAGTGCAGATTAATGAAGAATAGTTACTGGGTCAATAACATTCCAGGTAAATGTTTGCAAAATCATTGAACTCAAACAGGGCCGATGCTAGGAAGTGCGGGGCCCAATTTGAAAATTGTTAGTGGGACCCTCTACCCAACAAAAGCGAAAGATTGATGTTTCATGTTTACCGGAAATAATAAAATATTTTGAAAAGGAATAAGCAACAACCAGAAGTACATTTGTAGCTTTAATTCTGAATAATACCAACGGTTAAGTTGGCTTTGCTTTGCAACAGTGAAGTAAAAAATGCATTGTTTTGCTTCCCGTCTTTGCTGCATTGGATGTGATGTGACGTTTCTAATTTTCTGAAGCAGCAAATAGAGCCCAGAGTGATTTCAGGGTCATAATAATGGCCGACCCAGCTCTTCCTGAGTCCCCATTCCACATGCACCTGCATCTGTCAATTTTATGATCTGTGATCCTCACATAAGAAACAGAGTGATCATGAATGCAATTTGTTTTCTCTGATTTCTGGGTTTTCTTGATTTTCTTGCCTACCCAGATATATAACTTTTCACTTCACCTCTGAGGGATCAAAACCCTCGAATTTACATCCTTCAGTGCTTCTAGATCGTCTTTTCCATGTTCCCAGTGATTATGAAGAAGTTTTGTAAACTCTAAACATCAGCATCAGATACATCATAATACCTTCTACAATAAGACGCCATCTTGTGAGATAACTTTCAGTTTTAACTATTTATGCTTTTATAACGAGCGTCTTTGTGTTAGTCTAATAATGAGTCGGTCTCATACAACTTGGCCTAGAACAGAATTTAGATTTTTAATAATTTCTTAAATAATTTACCTAATTAGATGAGCTCTTAGCGGTCTGCACCACTGGCATCACAAAATAGTCATGGTGCATTCAGGCTGTCTGACTCATTTTGCATTTAGAACTATTCCTGTAGAAAACTGTTGTATAAAGTTGTAAACCTGTCCACTTTACTGAATGTGAACAGCCAATGAGAACTAGTTTTTTTGCATTTCAATTTGGATTTTGCAAACTGATCTAAATTTACATTAGATTATTTTACAAATTTTCTCTGATGCAGCACTAATTCTGACTAATTCTAACGTTTATGACTAAAATTTTGTAAATATCTAAACTTATGGTTAGTATGTTAATAAAATAAACAGATTTTATTGTAATGGTTATTTTACCTGTGCTGAGGAGTACAGCACTCTTATAAAAATACTAACAGCAGTTGATGGTAATTTGTGATAGGCATTTTCACTTCGCTAACAGTTTTATATTCACGCCTGACGTCTTTTGTTCGGAATAAAGTCATTTTTAAACATAGAAATACTTCTTCACTTGAAAAACGGAAATAATGCGCTGTTGCCAGTCTCACTTTTGAGAGTTCTTGATCAATATATGGATCACGGATCGACTGTTTTCTCTGAATTCAAATATTATGCTCGATTAAAATGATTCCGTATTTTTTACAGACAATAAAAAACATTTATAGTTAAAAATTACACAACTTTATTAAAACTTTTACATTATAAAAGTTAAAATCATGCCAAACGTTTCGACAGGCTGGCGCTGTCATCATCAGTGGTAAATTTACAAACATACAACCAGATTATATAGACAGAGCCTATTATGGCACTAATTAAGTAGTTAACAGAAGGCAAATAGGTAATAATAAAGCAGGCCAGAAGAAAAGAAATTGATACAGTAACAAATAGCTAAGTGTTTGATGTTTCGTTTTTCACTTAAAGTAGTAAATTGGTCGTACTTGTTGCACACGGCATTCACCAAATTCACTACGAAATTCACCAGCAGTGCCAGGTACGTCTACAATTCCATAGCAACCACCATTTCGTACGGTTATTAAGGTGTTTTTGTAGAAATTGGATAAAAACAAAGGTCAACTCTAGTCTAGTTTTTCGTTACGCAATTATTTAACGTGAATTATCTCAGCTTAGAAATACCATAAAGCGATGAACTTGGCATCAAAATGATCCTCATGAAATGGAGTTTCATAATATGTGAATAACTAAAAAAGCTGATCTTTCAACAGATTTGCACTGCAAGCATCCATATAGATTAAATTCTTATTTGGATGGTTTTCTTTCCTGTTCGTTGACCTGTTGAGGTCATACGCCTTGATTTGTTGAGATATTTGTTTTACCGGAACCATTCGGTAACTATATAAAGTACACTCGCTTTGAAGCAATTAATTGTAATAAATTAATCACCCGACTACGGGAGCTTCGGTTGCGTCGATAGGGCAATGATATCTTCCCGCACGACCTTGAACCACGAAATATGCGTCGTGTTATAAATCTTTATCCCCCTAGTTGACAAGCAGGCTTCCACAATAAGCCGTCTCAATGTGAATAACTCTATGTATAGATTCGTGCAGCGGACAGTGTCTTTACGAGTATGCACTTACGTATTCTCTCAATCTTACAAAGTGCATCGAACAAATAAGTATCAGTAATATATAGATTTATTGAACAATTACTAAACATCCACTGATTGATAAAGCGATTAACAATTTTGTTTACCTATGCGCTTTTGGCGCTCACAACTACTGTTGATAGCTGAAGTTTTACAGTTCAAGTTAACAAAGTTTATCTGTTACTCAACAATCGTTACTTCATACAAAGTAAAAGTTAATATAAATTCGCTCGATCTGTTTTAGCAATTACTGAATAGATTGTAATGTTACTTAACTTGTGGTCTTACGACTGTAATTGGCCAGATCCGAAATCCTAGTAGAGACGTCTAAGCCCCAGAGGTTTGATTGATCAAACTACGCAGAACTCTTCTCCACGCTGAGCTATAGTACAATCTCCTACCTCAAGAATTTCTCTGCAACAGACCTCGACACGACAGCTACGCCCACGACCCTCGACTTCCAGCACCCGGCAACCAACAACCGCCAAAAACTCTCAGCACTCTCCTTTTGAATGCAGGGTCAGTTGACATGACATCGTCAGTGACACGATCAGCGCCACAACAACTTAACTTGGTACATCTATCGCAACTCGGACAAGACTTCTATTGTATTAGCCCTAATGACATATAGCTTCTGTCTTTAGATTAATTATTAATTGAACTGACGACACTTGTGTCTTACTACGACTCTGCTCATGAACAATAGCTTTTGACAATTGGCGATTTTACTCGGAAGTTCGAGGGTACCAAGTCTGAGCTATGCAATGTGGGCTAATAGCCCTTCCTACTTTACAAAGTTCAACTGTCGTTATCTGACTTCTAATTTCTGTTTATAATATAAGTTTTCTATGATCTTCCAACCTCTGATCCTTTATGCAGTAAATTCAAGGTGCAAGCTGAGTGAGTCATCATAGCTGAACGGCATAATCTTCGTTCAGAATCTAATCTATTATGATTAATCTAATTTCGAATTTTCTATTGATTAATTCCTTATTTCAAAATAAATTCATAACATATTTCTTCGATAGTCACCCTATGGAGGATTCTCAGTCCAATCTCTTCTGGTGGGTATTGAGTAGCGGGACTTGCTATGTGAGCTAGAGCCAAGTTGTCAGAAATGATAAAATCCCCAGCTTCCCACTTATGCGAGTAAATAAACTTTCCATTTTCTCTCGTAATTTCCTTGTGAATATCTCTTATTATCGCTTCAGTTTCTAACATGTCTGTCAGTCGTTCTTGGGGCGTCCCCTTGTCCCATAAAAACAGTTCCATATGACCAAGCCGAAGACATAACACCGTCTCATTTGTAACTGGATGCGAGTAGACAACTGGATGCTCCACTTTTACTCCATTAAAGTGCTTGCGCAAATGAAGTCTTTCCCATGTTTTTCTCCTTTCTCTATCAAGTCCCTTAACCAGATCATTCAGGGCAACATACATCGTATCTCCATCTTTTGGCACAGAAACAATATGTAAGAGGGCATAGCTGAACGATTTTGGTATGTATGTGCCGTCAATGTGCCAACCCTCGTTTCCAAAGTTCATTAGGCCTTCATCCGAATAATTGGAAACTTTTGTAGAAGATGAAGATTAGGATTAGGAGTAGGAGTAGGACAGAACCCAGAGTGAGATCAGGACTATGACTGTCTTTGTATATTATGAATAATTTCGTTTATATAGACTATACACAAGAAAGGTCCTAGGATAGAGCCCAGAGTGATATCAGGACCATGACTGTCATTGTATATTATGAATAATGTCGTTTATATAGACTATACACAAGAAAGGTCCTAGGATAGAACCCAGAGTGATATCAGGACCATGACTGTCTTTGTATATTATGAATAATTTCGTTTATATAGACTATACACAAGAAAGGTCCTAGGATAGAACCCAGAGTGATATCAGGATCATGACTGTCATTGTATATTATGAATAATGTCGTTTATATAGACAAGAAACGAGAAAGGGCCTAGGATAGACCCCAGAGTGATATCAGGGCCATAATAATGGCCGACCCAGCTCGCCCAGAAGACATTATTCTGTATCTTTTCTTAAGCTCAGCAACCCCAGCTCTTCCTGAGTCCCCATTCCACAGGCACCTGCATCTGTCAATTTCATGATCTGTGATCCTCACATAAGAAACAGAGTGATCATGAATGCAATTTGTCTTCTCTGATTTCTGGGTTTTCTTGATTTTATTGCCTACCCAGATATATAACTTTTCACTTCACCTCTGAGGGATCAAAACCCTCGAATTTACATCCTTCAGTGCTTCTAGATCATCTTTTCCATGTTCCCAGTGATTATGAAGAAGTTTTGTAAACTCTAAACATCAGCATCAGATACATTTAATACCTTCTACAATAAGACGCCATCTTGTGAGATAACTTTCAGTTTTAACTATTTATGCTTTTATAACGAGCGTCTTTGTGTTAGTCTAATAATGAGTCTGTCTCATACAACTTGGCCTAGAACAGAATTTAGATTTTTAATAATTTCTTTAAATAATTTACCTAATTAGATGAGCTCTTAGCGGTCTGCACCACTGGCATCACAAAATAGTCATGGTGCATTCAGGCTGTCTGACTCATTTTGCATTTAGAACTATTCCTGTAGAAAACTGTTGTATAAAGTTGTAAACCTGTCCACTTTACTGAATGTTAACAGCCAATGAGAACTAGTTTTTTTGCATTTCAATTTGGATTTTGCAAACTGATCTAAATTTACATTAGATTATTTTACAAATTTTCTCTGATGCAGCACTAATTCTGACTAATTCTCTCGTTTATGACTAAAATTTTGTAAATATCTAAACTTATGGTTAGTATGTTAATAAAATAAACAGATTTTATTGTAATGGTTATTTTACCTGTGCTGACGAGTACAGCACTCTTATAAAAATACTAACAGCAGTTGATGATAATTTGTGATAGGCATTTTCACTTCGCTAACAGTTTTATATTCACGCCTGACGTCTTTTGTTCGGAATAAAGTCATTTTTAAACATAGAAATACTTCTTCACTTGAAAAACGGAAATAATGCGCTGTTGCCAGTCTCACTTTTGAGAGTTCTTGATCAATATATGGATCACGGATCGACTGTTTTCTCGGAATTCAAATATTATGCTCGATTAAAATGATTCCGTATTTTTTACAGACAATGAAAAACATTTATAGTTAAAAATTACACAACTTTATTAAAACTTTTACATTATAAAAGTTAAAATCATGCCAAACGTTTCGACAGGCTGCTGCTGTCATCATCAGTGGTAAATTTACAAACATACAACCAGTTTATATAGGCAGAGCCTATTATGGCACTAATTAAGTAGTTAACAGAAGGCAAATAGGTAATAATAAAGCAGGCCAGAAGAAAAGAAATTGATACAGTAACAAATAGCTAAGTGTTTGAAAATAAACTTAAAGGAATTGAACTGCTTTGTACATTAAAAGAAGGATTATTAGGGTATATAGATAAACTTCCTTTTCTTAATAAGTTCCAGTTATTTGTATATCTGTATTTGACAATTAAAAAGCGTCTAACACATTTTCATTAACACAAGAGCTAAAACATCATTGGCTGTTCATGCGGTTAAAAATTTGGGATTAATCGAGCACAAATAGTGATGACATCACAACTGAACATATTTTTCAACAGCACAAACATTCCATGAGCTTGTTGCATGTGCTTGCGAAAGCAGAAATAAAAGTGCACAATGCTACAGTAACTGTACAACATTTTTCGTGATATATAAAAAGTCCGCAAATTTTGTTTAGATTTAGAATTCAAATTTTAAATCTACCGCTATGCTCACACACGAGCTCTCGAACGTGTGTGCCACATCACAATTGAACCATATTTAGAGTTGGAGGCACTAGTCGAGATGGAGACGCTCTTGCCCACCTCACTAACGAATTATCAAAATGCATGCAGAAGGTTAGAAGTAATTTACGTGAATATGAAATTACGTTTCTGGTGTAATAATTCTTGCACGTAATTCATTCTTGAAGGAACAGTATGTTCCCTTTCAATAATTTGAAGATTAGATAGTTTTGTGCCATAGCTTAAGATAGGGTCCAGTTCTCGTTTAAGCCAAGGATGTTATTGGGAAGAGGTCCATTTCACATATTTATCAGCTTGTCTGTCCTGTTACAGTTTATTTGCACAACAGAACGAAATTTTTCAACATTTTTACATTAAGTGAATGAGAGCACTATTGTTTCTATGAATTTCAAATTGATATTTATTTAGAAATATTAAGATTGTAAGTGTTGTAAATACCGGTTTATAAATCCATTGTCTTTCTTTGGGATTCTCTTCCAAATATCTTTTGAACGCCACCCTTCTGGGCTGGTAAGATAAACGTAAGAGGTACGAAGCTAAAATCTTCTGTTCCGTATTTGCCTCTTAGAAATTTGATGTTTCTCCAGAAACCGTCCTTCTGGCAAGTTTCTTTTCCTGATCCGGGAAAATGGTTGTGCTGAAATGCAGAAAACGTCTCCGTTTTTTCACAAAATTCTGTCATCAATAGGAAGGATAGAGCCCAGAGTGATATCAGGACCATGGCGGTGACTGTATATTATGAATAATGTCGTTTATATAGACAAAGAAAAGAAAGGGCCTAGGATAGAGCCCAGAGTGATATCAGGACCATGACTCTCATAGTATATTATGAATAATGTCGTTTACATAGACAAGAAAAAGAAAGGGCCTAGGATAGAGCCCAGACTGATATCAGGACCATGACTGTCATTGTATATTATGAATAATGTCGTTTATATAGACAAGAAAAAGAAAGGGCCTAGGATAGAGCCCAGCGTGATATCAGGACCATGACTGTCACTGTATATTATGAATAATGTCGTTTATATAGACAAAAAAAGAAAGGGCCTAGAATAGAGCCCAGAGTGATATCAGGACCATGACTCTCATAGTATATTATGAATAATGTCGTTTACATAGACAAGAAAAAGAAAGGGCCTAGGATAGAGCCCAGACTGATATCAGGACCATGACTGTCATTGTATATTATGAATAATGTCGTTTATATAGACAAGAAAAAGAAAGGGCCTAGGATAGAGCCCAGCGTGATATCAGGACCATGACTGTCACTGTATATTATGAATAATGTTGTTTATATAGACAAAAAAAGAAAGGGCCTAGAATAGAGCCCAGAGCGATTTCAGGGCCATAATAATGGCCGACCCAGCTCTTCCTGAGTCCCCATTCCACATGCACCTGCATCTGTCAATTTCATGATCTGTGATCCTCACATAAGAAACAGAGTGATCATGAATGCAATTTGTCTTCTCTGATTTCTGGGTTTTCTTGATTTTATTGCCTACCCAAATATATAACTTTTCATATCACCTCTGAGGGATCAAAACCCTCGAATTTACATCCATGAATGCTTCTAGATCATCTCTTCCATGTTCCCAGTGATTATGAAGATGCTTTGTAAACTCTAAACATCAGCATCAGATACATCATTATACCTCCTACAATAAGACGCCATCTTGTGAGATAACTTTCAGTTTTAACCATTTATGCTTTTATAACAAGCATCTTTGTGTCAGTCTAATAATGAAACTTAGACTGACAATTATTATAATAATTTCTTAAATAATTTACCTAATTAGATGAGCTCTTAGCGGTCTGCACCACTGGCACCGCAAAATAGTCATCGTGCATTCAGGCTTTCTGACTCATTGTGCAATTAGAACTATTTCTGTAGAAAACTGTTGTAAAAAGTTGTAAACCTGTCTACATTTCTGAACGTGAACAGCTAATGAGAACTAGTTTATTGCATTTCTTATTAAGCTAATGATCTATTTGTGGTGGTGGAAGATGTCCACTCATTGGTTTACATGGCTTTGCTGATCTTACCTTGCCGGGAAGATGTCGTTTCGGATCATATGAAAGCACCGTCGTGCAGTTGGAAAGGTACCCAGCTCGACAGTCCATCGCATGGGAACTCGTCACTGCCCGGGTAGGAACTTTATGCTAATAAACCGGAAGGCAAAGGTACCTGTTTACTTACGTTATCGTTAATTGGCCAGAGGGAGAACTTGTTTTGATGTGAATTTCCGAACGCACGTGTGCCTACTGCTCCGCTCACACGTCACTCTTTTGATAGACTTATGTTAAACATTTAACTACGTTTCTCTCAGACTTTTTGCGTCGTTACTGCGGGAGTTGTGAACCCGTTAGATGAAGTTTGAACCACACTTTAGTCGTTCTAAAGGACTATGACCACAAACTACATTTGTCTGGAGAATATACTATGCTAGCGTACGCATTTTGGGGTGGCTGGTAGAGTAAGTAGAACCCCTTTAAATAGGTAGGAACACTGTATGATTTTTGTATGTTTTGTCATTGCATTTATTTCATGCCATGCTGTTTAGTAGCATTTTTCAGATTTACTTTTGCTTATTACTAATTTCCATTGTTTACAAAAAGCTCAATTATACAACTGTTTTTGTTTGTGTCATTAAACTTAATATTTTGTCATTTATTCGACTGGTTACAGTTTGGTTTTTGAGGTATAGATGGAAAGCCTGTTTTTAATCAATCCCACCACAAAAGAATCCATGCTATTTAGGTAGAGCCCCCGTAGAGTCTGCCTACGCTCAGCTATTGTCTGTTTCTTTAGTGGGCAGTCGGTTAGTACCTCTAGCTCGGCCAAGGAACTGATCGAACTTAGCAGCGACTACCATTAATTGGCTCCTATGGTTTGCCCCTGTATTCACGGGCCATTACAATATCTTTATGTTTCTTTGTTAAAGTAAGTGAAATTATGCAACTATATTTTGTAAAATGTGTAATTATATTTGTAATATTATAATCAAATCATAATTTATTTCAATTGTAATTTATTCATTTTAGTTAATTTTCACTTCCTACAAAATTATTAATTTTTCAGGTTCTGACAGTTGTGGTGACAATGCTGACCACTGATGGTCAATACCATGTCAGTTTTCTTCCCAGGAAGGTTGACGAAGCTGAAAGGGCTTTAGTAAACGGTAAGAAAAAATATCTTAATGAGCCACGCCCTAATTGATTAGAGATAGGGAGAGAGGGAGGGAGATACCTACTCCCCCCTCCCCCCATGAAGCGTTTCCTCCAATATTAGAAAGAAATTTATGTGCTTACTGACTAAAATAGAAGATATTCTTTCGCTGTAAACGACTTGTATTGCACGCTTCTGCTAAACAGTGGTATAACAATTCTAATGACTCCAGTTCGGGCGAGCCATTAGTCAAAGGGTTGTCTGTTGTACAAAAGCACCCTACGACCTGTGGAGAGACAGTTGGGTGAATAGTGGGTCCATGTGTTGAGATTTCACTAAATCATCAAAGGTGAATTACATCCTACGATGCTTCATAGTGTAATAATTAGAGCCTTCAAGTCTGCCATAATTAGGCTTCCCAGACGTACGCCTAGGTGTATAATTGCTTTATTAAAGGTGGGTTGGATAGGTACTGGACAGCCCTGTGGAATGTACCACACCTGCATCAAAAATAGTGCATGGAATAAGATGTTGTGAGGATTAAAGGAAGACAGGATGATTTTTCATATACAACCCAATTTTCAAGTCGGATTAAAAGTTTAGATTTTAACACAATTAACACTACAAAAGTGTTCCTGATAATTAAATAATAGATTAAAATCTTAATAAACGGCAGGCGAGCCGAACTATTAGTCAGATCAAAAACTAACATGATTTTCAAGAGCAAAAATACTCCACGAGCGTGTTGTACGTGTTTGTGAAAGCGAAAATTTAAGTACAGTGTTACTGCAAGATATGCAGTGTGTTGCACTAAAACTAGGCAAGGTTTAAGATAAAAATTCAATATCCATATTTACGGCTGTGCTCACGCATGAGCTGTCGAACGTGTGTAGCTCGTCACAAACTAACACATCTGAACTTTAAGTTACAGCACACGTTTTTTGTGCAATGCATTTCCGACATGCAGGCATTAGTGCCCATCTAACTAACGAATGGCGAAATACATGTACAAGCGAAGAACTAGTGGCAATGAACGTGAAATTGTGTTAACAATTCTTTCGCGTATGTCATTCTTGAAAAAAGTATGTTTCATTTCAATATTTTACAGAATAGTTTGTTTTGACCTGCAGTTTAAGACTGAGTCCGGTTTTGCTGTAAGTAATGTAGCTTAGACGTAGGTTTTTCTATGCTAAGTTTGAGAGTTCACTAATCAAGCTTTTGCAAAAGATGTCCTATTTAAATTCTTACATATTTTTCTAATATATAATCTGCATTGATCCGAATATGTAAATGTTATATAGATAGGTTCAAATATTCATTAATAAGCACAATGTGATAAATAATACTGTAAAATATAAACTGTGTTTATTACTAACACCATCAAGATGATTATTTTATTAATTAAAATTTCATCACAACAGATTCTGACATAATTATTTATTCATTGATAACTTTTTACAGAGCTTGTACCTTGTGAGGAGAGTTCGGAAGTTCTTGACCTCAGCTGGGATTCGACTGAGCAGGACTCGGAAGCAACTTTTTCTTCAAATGTTGCTACTGTAACCGAATTCACGTGGTGTATGGTGAGCATGAACAGCCAACGATGTTTTAGCAGTTTGTGCATCTCATTTCTCGAAATGAAAATGCGTTAGACGTTTTCTAATTGTCAAATACAGACACATACAAATAACTGGAACTTATTAAGAAAAGACAGTTTATCTTTATACCCTGATAAGCCTTCTACTAATGAATAAAGGCGTTCAATTCCTATAAGTTTATTTTCAAACACCTAGTTATTTCTATCAATTTCGATCCACAGATTCTTGCTACATTTGGCAGCATCTATCTAAAATTTAAAGGACTTCATGTGAGCAGTAAGACGATGCAATTAAAGTTTTAATTTAGAGCTGCATCAGAGAAAATTTGTAAAATAATCTAATGTAAATTTAGATCAGTTTGCAAAATCCAAATTGAAATGCAATAAACTAGTTCTCATTAGCTGTTCACGTTCAGAAATGTAGACAGGTTTACAACTTTTTACAACAGTTTTCTACAGAAATAGTTCTAATTGCACAATGAGTCAGAAAGCCTGAATGCACAATGACTATTTTGCGGTGCCAGTGGTGCAGACCGCTAAGAGCTCATCTAATTAGGTAAATTATTTAAGAAATTATTATAATAATTGTCAGTCTAAGTTTCATTATTAGACTGACACAAAGATGCTTGTTATAAAAGCATAAATGGTTAAAACTGAAAGTTATCTCACAAGATGGCGTCTTATTGTAGGAGGTATAATGATGTATCTGATGCTGATGCTTAGAGTTTACAAAGCATCTTCATAATCACTGGGAACATGAAAAAGATGATCTAGAAGCATTCATGGATGTAAATTCAAGGGTTTTGATCCCCCAGAGGTGATATGAAAAGTTATATATTTGGGTAGGCAATAAAATCAAGAAAACCCAGAAATCAGAGAAGACAAATTGCATTCATGATCACTCTATTTCTTAGGCGAGGATCAAAGATCATAAAATTGACAGACCCAGGTGCCTGTGGAATGGGGACTCAGGAAGAGCTGGGGTTGCTGAGCTTAAGAAAAGATACAGAATAATGTCTTCTGGGCGAGCTGGGTCGGCCATTATTATGGCCCTGATATCACTCTGGGGTCTATCCTAGGCCCTTTCTCGTTTCTTGTCTATATAAACGACATTATTCATAATATACAATGACAGTCATGATCCTGATATCACTCTGGGTTCTATCCTAGGACCTTTCTTGTGTATAGTCTATATAAACGAAATTATTCATAATATACAAAGACAGTCATAGTCCTGATCTCACTCTGGGTTCTGTCCTACTCCTACTCCTAATCCTAATCTTCATCTTCTACAAAAGTTTCCAATTATTCGGATGAAGGCCTAATGAACTTTGGAAACGAGGGTTGGCACATTGACGGCACATACATGCCAAAACCGTTCAGCTATGCCCTCTTACATATTATTTCTGTGCCAAAAGATGGAGATACGATGTATGTTGCCCTGAATGATCTGGTTAAGGGACTTGATAGAGAAAGGAGAAAAACATGGGAAAGACTTCATTTGCGCAAGCACTTTAATGTAGTAAAAGTGGAGCATCCAGTGGTCTACTCGCATCCAGTTACAAATGAGACGGTGTTATGTCTTCGGCTTGGTCATACGGAACTGTTTTTATGGGACAAAGGGACGCCCCAAGAACGACTGACAGACATGTTAGAAACTGAAGCGATAATAAGAGATATTCATTATATAAGGAATATAAGAGATAATATAAGGAAATTACGAGAGAAAATGGAAAGTTTATTTACTCGCATAAGTGGGAAGCTGGGGATTTTATCATTTCTGACAACTTGGCTCTAGCTCACATAGCAAGTCCCGCTACTCAATACCCACCAGAAGAGTTTGGACTGAGAATCCTCCATAGGGTGACTATCGAAGAAATATGTTATGAATTTATTTTGAAATAAGGAATTAATCAATAGAAAATTCGAAATTAGATTAATCATAATAGATTAGATTCTGAACGAAGATTATGCCGTTCAGCTATGATGACTCACTCAGCTTGCACCTTGAATTTACTGCATAAAGGATCTATACATAGAGTTATTCACATTGAGACGGCTTATTGTGGAAGCCTGCTTGTCAACTAGGGGGATAAAGATTTATAACACGACGCATATTTCGTGGTTCAAGGTCGTGCGGGAAGATATCACTGCCCTATCGACGCAACCGAAGCTCCCGTAGTCGGGTGATTAATTAATTACAATTAATTGCTTCAAAGCGAGTGTACTTTATATAGTTACCGAATGGTTCCGGTAAAACAAATATCTCAACAAATCAAGGCGTATGACCTCAACAGGTCAACGAACAGGAAAGAAAACCATCCAAATAAGAATTTAATCTATATGGATGCTTGCAGTGCAAATCTGTTGAAAGATCAGCTTTTTTAGTTATTCACATATTATGAAACTCCATTTCATGAGGATCATTTTGATGCCAAGTTCATCGCTTTATGGTATTTCTAAGCTGAGATAATTCACGTTAAATAATTGCGTAACGAAAAACTAGACTAGAGTTGACCTTTGTTTTTATCCAATTTCTACAAAAACACCTTAATAACCGTACGAAATGGTGGTTGCTATGGAATTGTAGACGTTTCTGGCACTGCTGGTGAATTTCGTAGTGAATTTGGTGAATGCCGTGTGCAACAAGTACGACCAATTTACTACTTTAAGTGAAAAACGAAACATCCAACACTTAGCTATTTGTTACTGTATCAATTTCTTTTCTTCTGGCCTGCTTTATTATTACCTATTTGCCTTCTGTTAACTACTTAATTAGTGCCATAATAGGCTCTGTCTATATAATCTGGTTGTATGTTTGTAAATTTACCACTGATGATGACAGCGCCAGCCTGTCGAAACGTTTGGCATGATTTTAACTTTTATAATGTAAAAGTTTTAATAAAGTTGTGTAATTTTTAACTATAAATGTTTTTCATTGTCTGTAAAAAATACGGAATCATTTTAATCGAGCTTAATATTTGAATTCAGAGAAAACAGTCGATCCGTGATCCATATATTTCAGCACAACCATTTTCCCGGATCAGGAAAAGAAACTTGCCAGAAGGACGGTTTCTGGAGAAACATCAAATTTCTAAGAGGCAAATACGGAACAGAAGATTTTAGCTTCGTACCTCTTACGTTTATCTTACCAGCCCAGAAGGGTGGCGTTCAAAAGATATTTGGAAGAGAATCCCAAAGAAAGACAATGGATTTATAAACCGGTATTTACAACACTTACAATCTTAATATTTCTAAATAAATATCAATTTGAAATTCATAGAAACAATAGTGCTCTCATTCACTTAATGTAAAAATGTTGAAAAATTTCGTTCTGTTGTGCAAATAAACTGTAACAGGACAGACAAGCTGATAAATATGTGAAATGGACCTCTTCCCAATAACATCCTTGGCTTAAACGAGAACTGGACCCTATCTTAAGCTATGGCACAAAACTATCTAATCTTCAAATTATTGAAAGGGAACATACTGTTCCTTCAAGAATGACTTACGTCCAAGAATTATTACACCAGAAACGTAATTTCATATTCACGTAAATTACTTCTAACCTTCTGCATGCATTTCGATAATTCGTTAGTGAGGTGGGCAAAAGCGTCTCCATCTCGACTAGTGCCTCCAACTCTAGATATGGTTCAATTGTGATGTGGCACACACGTTCGAGAGCTCGTGTGTGAGCATAGCGGTAGATTTAAAATTTGAATTCTAAACTTAAACAAAATTTGCGGACTTTTTGTATATCACGAAAAATGTTGTACAGTTACTGTAGCATTGTGCACTTTTATTTCTGCTTTCGCAAGCACATGCAACACGCTCATGGAATGCTTGTGCTGTTGAAAAATATGTTCAGTTGTGATGTCATCACTACTTGGGCTCGATTAATCCCAAAATTTTTAACCTTATGAACAGCCAATGATATTTTAGCTCTTGTGTTAATGAAAATGTGTTAGACGTTTTTTAATTAACAAATACAGATATACAAATAACTGGAACTTATTAAGAAAAGGAAGTTTATCTATATACCCTAATAATCCTTCTTTTAATGTACAAAGCAGCTCAATTCCTTTAAGTTTATTTTCAAACACTTAGCTATTTGTTACTGTATCAATTTCTTTTCTTCTGGCCTGCTTTATTATTACCTATTTGCCTTCTGTTAACTACTTAATTAGTGCCATAATAGGCTCTGCCTATATAAACTGGTTGTATGTTTGTAAATTTACCACTGATGATGACAGCGCCAGCCTGTCGAAACGTTTGGCATGATTTTAACTTTTATAATGTAAAAGTTTTAATAAAGTTGTGTAATTTTTAACTATAAATGTTTTTCATTGTCTGTAAAAAATACGGAATCATTTTAATCGAGCTTAATATTTGAATTCAGAGAAAACAGTCGATCCGTGATCCATATATTGATCAAGAACTCTCAAAAGTGAGACTGGCAACAGCGCATTATTTCCGTTTTTCAAGTGAAGAAGTATTTCTATGTTTAAAAATGACTTTATTCCGAAAAAAGACGTCAGGCGTGAATATAAAACTGTTAGCGAAGTGAAAATGCCTATCACAAATTATCATCAACTGCTGTTAGTATTTTTATAAGAGTGCTGTACTCCTCAGCACAGGTAAAATAACCATTACAATAAAATCTGTTTATTTTATTAACATACTAACCATAAGTTTAGATATTTACAAAATTTTAGTCATAAACGTTAGAATTAGTCAGAATTAGTGCTGCATCAGAGAAAATTTGTAAAATAATCTAATGTAAATTTAGATCAGTTTGCAAAATCCAAATTGAAATGCAAAAAAACTAGTTCTCATTGGCTGTTCACATTCAGTAAAGTGGACAGGTTTACAACTTTATACAACAGTTTTCTACAGGAATAGTTCTAAATGCAAAATGAGTCAGACAGCCTGAATGTACCATGACTATTTTGTGATGCCAGTGGTGCAGACCGCTAAGAGCTCATCTAATTAGGTAAATTATTTAAGAAATTATTAAAAATCTAAATTCTGTTCTAGGCCAAGTTGTATGAGACCGACTCATTATTAGACTAACACAAAGACGCTCGTTATAAAAGCATAAATAGTTAAAACTGAAAGTTATCTCACAA
The DNA here is from genome assembly GCA_030141605.1 of Tubiluchus corallicola. NCBI lineage: Eukaryota > Metazoa > Priapulida > Priapulimorpha > Priapulimorphida > Tubiluchidae > Tubiluchus > Tubiluchus corallicola. Next base: position 9,247 of record JAQGDQ010001219.1, on the reverse strand, counting down.
GATGGCGTCTTATTGTAGAAGGTATTATGATGTATCTGAGGTATGTATGATAGCAAGAAATTTGCCTAACATTTTTACTTGCAAATGTAGCTACTTGAAGCACTTCAGAAGTGCCCTTAGGAACATTCAGCAAATTAGCCAGCCTAGCACTAATATAGCTGGACTGAGAACCACAATCAAGATAGGCTCGAATTGTAACAGTCTTGTGAGAAACAGGATGACTAACACGAACGAGTGCTGTTTGCATGACAACCTGTTCATTACTAGAATACAAACTTAAACTGGGTGAACAAGCTAGTGTTGCTTCTCGATTTTTATCTGGAAATTGCTCTGTGCACAAACTACGGTGATGAGTATTTTTATGGCAGAAATAACAGCTTCTGCCTGATCTACATTGGTGAGCTTGATGATTTTCTCTTAGACAAATAAAACAACGATTTTTCAGAAGTCTCTTCCTCTCTCTAGCTGTAGCAAAATTGCCACACTGATCTGCCCAATGTGGGCCTTTACAAAAAATACAATTGCGTGCTGGATAATCAGAATGTGCACTAACGTTTTTACGTTGTGGCGTGTGGGCGGAGCTTTGCTTATCTGAAGCGCCAAGAACAGTTTCGTGCCTTGATGCACTTACAAACTTCTTAGGAAATCTCTCATTAGCCTTAGAGAATGGTTGCTGAAAGCTGGAGGCAGCTGTTTCATTTTCAACCGCTTCTAAAGTAAGAATGTGGCGATTAAGACGTTGTCTTATATCTGAAACTGACCAAGCGCTATCAGGGTCCATTGTAATGCGCATTTGTTGCACTACTGAACGTGGTAATTTTTCTAATACTAATGGGATAATAACACGGCTGTCAACGCATTCACCCACTGCCTCCAAACTTCGCAAGTGCAACTCAAGACTATCTTGAAATTTCCTAAGACATTTAGCATTTTCTCCGGATTTTTCAAGATGTGCCAAAGCTTTATAATGTACATTAATAATGCTTTGTTCTTTGCCAAAACGGCTTCTTAAAACATCTAACGCTTGCAAATAGTTTTCATTACTGAGTGAAAAACCTTCTACTGCACTAAGAGCAGGACCTGTAAGCTTGCTCTTCAAATACTGAAATTTTTGAATATTTTCTAAATCTGGGTGATCATGAACCATAGTTTTGAACGCATCCCAAAATTCACGCCATTCTAAAATCTGCCCAGAAAATGATTTCAGTTCGAATTTTGGCAGTTTAACATAACTGCGTGACTGTACAAGGTTACCACTAGTTGGCGTGATGGGGGCAAGACTAGTATTTCTCTTACGACGGGGCGGAGCAACAGGTGAGTCATTATCAGTAAATTGAGATGCGGACGCAGCCGCATGAACAACAGTAGGTTTTTTATCAACTGCACGACTATGAGGTATCTCAGAAACAGTGTGAAACTCATCAGTTAAATCCCTTTTAACATTTTTTACAGAAAACTTAGTAATACATTCATCTAACAAAAAAGTAACTTGAGATACCATGCCAAGGAATTCGTTATCTTCCTCCAAGTACTGGTCTGCTGCTTTTATTGTTGCTTCGTCTGCTTCAGCTGTCATACCACGCTCCGAGAACTTTAATGTGAGATCTTCCAGCTTTGCCAAACGATTCTGGAGAGTGTGTTTGCACATCTTGACACGCTACAGATAGTTTGAAATGTCACCAATCGTTGACTCATCTCTTGACACCAATTCGTTAGCTAGCTCGATTTCCTCTTGCAGGCTTTTCCTTGCCTTGGTTCGTGCTTGTTTAATGTAGCCTAAGTCTCTAGCACTAGCTGGGATACTTCCGTCGGGCATTTGATCCTTGTTTGGCATGACGAACCACCTCAGTAAAGTCAAAGCTCGATGTTAGTCAACAGGTTTTAGCAACAAAAATAGTTCATTGTTGACTCCGCACAGTTTTTTCGAAACTTGACAGTTACGATCGTCTTCAAAGGAGCGTACGAATGCGAGATTACGTTCATTATTGTTCATAATCCAAACAGATTTCGCTAACAAACGTTGCAAGTCAAAAGCTTGAAGCCAGGTAAAACCGTACGTAGACACCCGTTTACTTTTATGTGCCGAAATAGTCTTTATTTTGCGCTTGAAATGCTTTCTAATAAGCGCATCTAAATGTTCCTGGTATTCCCGGGTTTCCTTGCACCAATTGTCGTGGTGACTTTTGTGACAAATAAAACGAAAAGACGAGAATTTTTACCACCGTCGTAACGCTAAACTTTATTCTTTTTTTTCGAATGCAATATGCTCGTTTGCCCTTTCATACCAACTCAACAACTGCCTAACTTCTTTTCTACAGTTACACGTAAAATCAATTCAATTCAATGGCTTCTTTATGGGGGGCGAATCGTGAAGCCCAAACTTCAAGTGACTGACTGACTGAATTATTATTATTATTATTATTATTATTATTATTATTATTATTGTTGTTATTATTATTATTATCTCCTATACGCAAAAACATGTAGAATGTTCATGCACAAAATGCTTTTGAGGGTTTTTATAATAATTTATATGATTTACAGAGTAATACCTGGATTTCTCAGCCTTGTGGAAGACGAAAAAGTTTAGCACAATTTGTGCCTCACTTGGAAATCAGAAGGAAATATGACTGTTCCTTGATGGGTTTTGTTAGGTAAGTGACGTAAAAACAAGTGAACGTGCTATTTCTTCAACATGAGCATGAGTAGACAACACAGTGTAGATAATATGACGGACATCCTTAATGGCTGCTTGCTCATTTTTGAAACTGATTTAATCAAAAGTGCCAGACAGCAAGGCTAGTGCTGAAATTTTGCCCCAAGTTCAAACACCCAATCTTCGTTTCTTACCCAAAAAACACGAAATTACTCATATTGCATCTGTCTACTGGGTCCTATTGTTTAGGTGAAGAAAAAAATCTAAGAACAGATGATTAGAATATATCAAGTAAAATTAGACGATATCTACAATGAGATGATTAAACAGATTATCACACAATAACAGTTTTTGGTTAACTGCATACAGGGGGCGTTTCAACACTTTACGATGCAATAGGCTTATGGTTCAATCCCGCCCATCTCTAATGTGAATTTATTGTTGCTTATGTAATGAGGAGATTAAACAATTATTTGTGGTGTATTAGAAAGACTATTAACCTAGTTTCAACATGGTCATTTTTAATTACATGTATTTGCATAGTGTTTGTATTCAAGCAGGCTGTGTACAACTACTTGTTGTGTAATACCTTGCACCTGTTCACAATGCGGCACTTATATAGAAGTAATGCTCAGTAACTGCCTGTGATGTGTAATAAAATGCGCCCTTTCCATAAATATGAAAATATACAATATGAGAGTGTACACATTTTCCTAAGCGAATAAGAATTTTTTTCTAAAATGTGGGACCCTTAAACTTTGGCGCTCTAGGCTATAATCTAGTTAGAATATTGGTTACCTGATTAATGTCCTAACTAGGCTTCAGTAAGTTAAAATTAGTATATGATATGACAAACGTACAGACTGGAAACTACATTAATAGATACATTATGACAATAGACCATACCTAGTTATGACAATAGACCGTACCTAGTTATGACAATAGACCATACCTAATTATGACAATAGACCGTACCTAGTTATGACAATAGACCATACCTAATTATGACAATAGACCGTACCTAGTTATGACAATAGACCATACCTAATTATGACAATAGACCGTACCTAGTTATGACAATAGACCATACCTAGTTATGACAATAGACCGTACCTAGTTATGACAATAGACCATACCTAATTATGACAATAGACCGTACCTAGTTATGACAATAGACCATACCTAATTATGACAATAGACCGTACCTAGTTATGACAATAGATCATACCAAATTATGACAATAGACCATACCTAGTTATGACAATAGACCATACCTAATTATGACAATAGACCATACCTAGTTATGACAATAGACCATACCTAATTATGACAATAGACCATACCTAGTTATGACAATAGACCATACCTAATTATGACAATAGACCATACCTAGTTATGACAGTAGACCATACCTAGTTATGACAATAGACCATACCTAGTTATGACAATAGACCATACCTAATTATGACAATAGACCATACCTAATTATGACAATAGACCATACCTAATTATGACAATAGACCGTACCTAGTTATGACAATAGACCATACCTAGTTATGACAATAGACCATACCTAGTTATGACAATAGACCATACCTAATTATGACAATAGACCATACCTAATTATGACAATAAACCATACCTAATTATGACAATAGACCATACCTAATTATGACAATAGACCGTACCTAGTTATGACAATAGACCATACCTAGTTATGACAATAGACCATACCTAGTTATGACAATAAACCATACCTAATTATGACAATAGACCGTACCTAATTATGACAATAGACCATACCTAGTTATGACAATAGACCATACCTAATTATGACAATAGACCATACCTAATTATGACAATAGACCATACCTAATTATGACAATAGACCATACCTAATTATGACAATAGACCGTACCTAGTTATGACAATAGACCATACCTAGTTATGACAATAGACCATACCTAGTTATGACAATAAACCATACCTAATTATGACAATAGACCGTACCTAATTATGACAATAGACCATACCTAGTTATGACAATAGACCATACCTAGTTATGACAATAGACCATACCTAATTATGACAATAGACCATACCTAATTATGACAATAGACCGTACCTAATTATGACAATAGACCATACCTAATTATGACAATAGACCGTACCTAATTATGACAATAGACCATACCTAGTTATGACAATGACCGTACCTAATTATGACAATAGACCATACCTAGTTATGACAATAGACCGTACCTAATTATGACAATAGACCATACCTAGTTATGACAATAGACCATACCTAGTTATGACAATAGACCATACCTAATTATGACAATAGACCGTACCTAGTTATGACAATAGACCATACCTAATTATGACAATAGACCGTACCTAGTTATGACAATAGACCATACCTAATTATGACAATAGACCGTACCTAGTTATGACAATAGATCATACCTAATTATGACAATAGACCATACCTAGTTATGACAATAGACCATACCTAGTTATGACAATAGACCATACCTAATTATGACAATAAACCGTACCTAGTTAGGACAATAGATCATACCTAGTTATGACAATAGACCATACCTAATTATGACAATAGACCATACCTAGTTATGACAATAGACCATACCTAATTATGACAATAGACCGTACCTAATTATGACAATAGACCATACCTAGTTATGACAATAGACCATACGTGAGCTTCATATTGGTCTTATTACCAAATTTATCCAAAAGATCGCTTATCCAAGAAAAGCAAGTTTAGATTATATTTTATATATATCTATTTTATACCAATATGTACATGTATATACAGAATTATATGTAACATACAAAGTTTATAAATCATCAGCACATCAACTCAACAATATAAGAAAACTTATGCAGTGAGTTTTATATAAATGAAATTTATGTTGATACCAGATTTTGCATTGTAGTAATTTAGCATTAACTTTTGTCAATGTTGTACTATCCCACTAGAATATTTTTTGTATCTTGACCAAATTTATATTTTTGTATAATTATAGGTTGTATTTCTTATGTACAATCTAAAAAAATCAAAAATGAACTGAAAAGATTAAATCACAACTTATATATTATTAACGTTCACCCAGTAGTCTGTAGTCTGCAGTAACGTCATAACAACAAATTAAAAGCCACTACATCAATAAAGCACCCAATTTCAATTTCATACATTTAGTATTTTACAAAACAACACTTTGTTAACAACTGCTAACGTGTTAAATAAAATGTAAGGTTTTGAAACTAATTACAGTCTCTCTTTTGTTTTTAATTGTAAATTCATTTTTTTGTACAACATTGTTGCTCACAGCACTGGTTATACTATGAATTTTTGAATGTTATTTTAACATTTAGTCATGTGGCCATGTACTAGGAGAGCATTTGGGCAAATAAGCTGAACTGAATTTTATACTAACGAGTCCTATTTGTTTGTAGTTAGCACGCCTGCATCCACAGGTGAAATTAGTTTCGATGGATTATTTGTCTATGGTTACAGCGGACGAATGACCGACTTGTTGGTGTCCTCAACAGAGGCAACCACTGATATGATAGGTAATAAAACATTAAATTGAATTTACCTGTACCGTTTGTCGTCATTGTTATGGCACGTTCACGCCTGCCAGTTTTGTCTCTGATGGCAAACTAGCAAGTGTGAACTGCTTTGCGAGATATTGTACACGAGTTGGCATGCTATAGATCAATCAATCAAAACAAAGAATAGTACAACTATCACACTACTGTTCAAGGCAAAAAATAAATGATATCATTACACAATCACAAGAGTGAAATTCAAATTGTAGAAACTACAATAACAACAACTACCACTGCAACTTAAAATGTGGTTCTTTTGTAAAGAAATTTATAAAAATTATTATTATTTGTTTTGGCTTTGTTTACACTTCTAGTTGTTTATAGCATTGGAGATGACAGATGCTGTGAAACAATTGGTTGAGCTAACAAACAACATGTTAATGTTGAATTAAATTATTTCCTTTATTTCTTTTGGTTTGTTTTTATATAAGCTTTTCTGTTAATTTTCTTTATATATATATATATAAAAATAGGTAAGATACAAAACTAAGATAACCTAGGCCACAAACATTACATTTACAAAGTCAGAATCAGTCAGAACACACACACACGCACGCACGCACCCACGCTCGCACACCCGCTCATAACGAATTTCAATTTGAAATTGTTCATTCTGTAAATGACATCGACTATAACGAATTAGAGTTTGAATTTTACATTATAATTCATCTGGTAATAGTTTGTTTTCTTTTTCGTTTAGAAAGTATAAACAAGACGTGCTTCAACCCTCCCTGGAGACATTATCGCTCGGGACAGAAATCACATCATAACTCAGGGGCGTGTCAGTTTCGACCTCCTCCCGTCCACTTGTCCATCCGTTGGAGATGTGTCCACCGGTCTCTTCTCCCAAGTTTCTGGACACCTTCAAAGCTTTGGTAGATTTGACATTCAACTTCAAGAAAGTAATAGAAAAGCCAACTAAGCCACGACGCCGGTCCCACACCACCACCGTCACCTCTGCCGCCTGCACTAAACCATGACCCCGGCACGTCCCACACCACCGCCGCCTGCACTAAACCATGACCCCGGTACGTCCCACACCACCACCGTCACCTCTGCCACCTGCACTAAACCATGACCCTGGCACGTCCCACACCACCGCTGCCTGCACTAAACCACGACCCCGGTACGTCCCACACCACCGCCGCCTGCACTAAACCATGACCCCGGTACGTCCCACACCACCGCCGCCTGCGCTAAACCATGACCCCGGCACGTCCCACACCACCGCCGCCTGCACTAAACCATGACCCCGGCACGTCCCACACCACCACCGTCACCTCTGCCGCCTGCACTAAACCATGACCCCGGCACGTCCCACACCACCGCCGCCTGCACTAAACCACGACCCCGGTACGTCCCACACCGCCGCCGCCTGCACTAAACCACGACCCCGATACGTCCCACACCACCGCCGCCTGCACTAAACCATGACCCCGGCACATCCCACACCACCGCCGCCTGCACTAAACCATGACCCCGGCACGTCCCACACCACCGCCGCCTGCACTAAACCATGACCCCGGCACGTCCCACACCACCGCCGCCTGCACTAAACCACGACCCCGATACGTCCCACACCACCGCCGCCTGCACTAAACCACGACCCCGATACGTCCCACACCACCGCCGCCTGCACTAAACCATGACCCCGGCACATCCCACACCACCGCCGCCTGCACTAAACCATGACCCCGGCACGTCCCACACCACCGCCGCCTGCACTAAACCATGACCCCGGCACGTCCCACACCACCGCCGCCTGCACTAAACCACGACCCCGATACGTCCCACACCACCGCCGCCTGCACTAAACCACGACCCCGATACGTCCCACACCACCGCCGCCTGCACTAAACCATGACCCCGGCACATCCCACACCACCGCCGCCTGCACTAAACCATGACCCCGGCACGTCCCACACCACCGCCGCCTGCACTAAACCATGACCCCGGCACGTCCCACACCACCGCCGCCTGCACTAAACCATGACCCCGGTACGTCCCACACCACCGCCGCCTGCACTAAACCACGACCCCGATACGTCCCACACCGTCGCCTGCACTAAACGTTGAAAGCTGAAGTTTCCCATAATCCTGCAATAGACACATTAGTTTTACTGAATTAACACTATAGAAGTTCAATAGAAAGAATCTCAAAAGAAAAATAAACAAAAAACAGAAAAATTTCACGCAAAACGTAACGGTGATGGAAATAATATAAGTAGCAGTGCGCAGAAGTAGAAAAATGTTAAATAAATATTTATATTATGTACATTAAACAAATTTTTACATCAAGTTCTGCACGCTAACAATTCAGCATTACGATTTACTAATTGTAATTACATATCTAAAGCTTGCGTGTAATGTTTATATATGTCATACTCTATGTACAATTAGTATATGTTGTACATTATACATACAAATAATCTTTTCTTAATGTCATTCATATGACCCGTTCTTTGTGCAATGCATTTCCGATATGCAGGCGCTAATGCCTCTCTACATTATATCTATTTGCGAAAGTGAAAATTGAAGTACAGTGTTACTGCAAACATTCAGTCTGATTTACAAAAACTAGGTAAGTTTTAAGATGAAAATTCAAATTTCAAATTTACCGCTGTACTCACGCATGAGTTCTCGAACGTGTGTAGTTCGTCACAAACTAACACATCTGAACTTGAAGGTACAGCACCCATTTTTTGTGCAATGCTTTTCCGACATGTAGGCGCTAGTGCCCATCTAACTAACGAATGGCGAAATACATGTACCAGTGAAGAACTAGTGGCAATGAACGTGAAATTGTGTTTATATGTTAACAACTCTTTTGCGTTTGTCATTCTTGAAAAAATAGAATGTTTCATTTCAATATTTTACAGAGTAGTTTGTTTTGACCTGCAGTTTAAGACTGAGTCCGGTTTTGCTGTAAGCAATGTAGCTTAGACATAGGTT
>JAQGDQ010000166.1:413569-460881 GCA_030141605.1 Tubiluchus corallicola | reverse complement strand
GTACTACATTTAAACTCCAGAACATCAAATGTTTAACATGCAGCAATTGTCGTTTTATCTGTAATAATAAATTACAGCAATAAGTTTTCAATGAAATAAACACACGTATATGCCACAAGCAAGCAAAATTATTTATGTTTGCTCGTGACATAAATAAATTTCTAGGTGTTGTTGTTGTATTGTTCTAAACTCTAAAGTCTAAACGCTGTGCAGAAATGTCGATAGAGAAGAAACCAAAGAAACAATCGTGAACTTTGACTGCTCCCTAGGATCGCACCAGATCTCGTGGGAACGTGCGAATGATGGACCCCATGACACTGTTGCCTGCCGGAGGCAGTCTCTTCAAGAAGAAAACTACGTAAAATGCATTCCGAGCGAAGTTTTAAAAATTTTCAGAGGGGTGCCCGTTACCCCCCAAAAAAAACATATTACCCCCGGGGGGTCATTTACCCCTACTTTGGGAACCACTGTATTAACAGATTAAGTTTATTTCCGTGTAAAAATTCAAAATGGTCTTACATGCGTATTTGCACTTTTAGCATTATACACATTTCGATTGTTGTTGTATTCATATCTCAATAGTTATCAGTCGTGTGTCACAAGGCAGGGTTTACAGAATTAATTGCATTTTTCGCAAAAAAGTTTACGAAGCAGTTTTGACTAACAAGATACGATGCATATGCATAAAATTTAGCAAATTTTATGTCAAAGTGGTAACTAGATGGCGTAATTCTGCTATTATGTAGTAGCTTATATCTATGAGTACAATATGGTAATTGTTACACCTTCCTAACGCCAACATTCCTGTCTGTATCAATAATATTTATACAACTTATCAAGTTTCGTGTAATTTTCAAGAATAATATTAATTTTTAAAATATTTTTAATTTGTTTAAAGGAGCAGTACTAAGAAAAGAGCTAAAAAAACCATGAAGCTGACATCTAGAAGCACGCCAACCAGTTCAGCTGGCGCGACGCAGGCCAGTCGACCGTCTTCTAGACAGCGGCATTCGTCTAAGAAAAGTGTGTCGTTAAATGACGTTTCTTAAACAGCAGCTATTGCTAATTTATCCACTTTTCTTTGCTTCTATAGATTTAGATTCATTGTTCTAGACATTCATCTGAGGTTTGCATGATGATTTTTTTATTAAATCAAAATCCATATAACATCTCAAATAACTGCTCGTTATTTTTAGTGGCTAATCAATCCCAGTCGCAGTCTGTTCCCGTTGTTTGGGATGATTCAGTAGGAAACGCTGAGAGGGCAGAGATGGTGTGGAATCGTTCACAGGAAAGTCAGAATGACGATGCAGCAGATGCAAATCACAACTCGCAGGTAATTGATTGTTATCACATCTCACATTTAATTGATTGTTATCACAGGTCACATTTAATTGATTGTTATCACAACTCACAGGTAATTGATTGTTATCACAACTCACAGGTAAAGGCATTTGATTGTTATCGCAACTCACAGATAATTGATTGTTATCACAGCTCACAGGTAATTGATTGTTATCACAGCTCACAGGTAATTGATTGTTATCACATCTCACAGGTAATTGATTGTTATCACAACTCACAGGTAAAGGCATTTGATTGTTATCACAACTCACAGGTAATTGATTGTTATCACAACTCATAGGTAATTGATTGTTATCACAACTCACAGGCAAAGGTATTTGATTGTTATCACAACTCGCAGGTAATTAATTGTTATCACAACTCACAGGTAATTAATTGTTATCACAGCTCACAGGTAATTGATTGTTATCACAACTCACGGGTAATTGATTGTTATCACAACTCACAGGTAAAGGTAATTGATTGTTATCGATTATAAGGCAAGTTTCGCAGTTAGTATCTTGTTCACACCGTGATTTTATCAACAAATTGTGCTTTTCCATTGTCATGTCACATTCAAACCAACTCAGTTCTGTTTCCATCTAATCGCCTGGGTAAAATTTTGTTATTGCACACCTGCCTGGGTGTGCCCTACACACGTTCAGCACCTAATGCGTGAGCGCAGTGGTAAATTTGAAATATGAATTTTTATCTTAAAACTTTGTCTAGTTTTAGTACAACACCCCGAATCTCTTACAGTAACACTGTACTTCAACGTGTGCAACACGCTCCTAAAATATTTTTGCTATTGAAAATCATGTTAGTTTGTTATGGCATCAACAGTTGGGCTCGCCTGCCGTTAATTAAGTTTTTAATATATTATGTAATTATCAGAAACGCTTTTGCAGTATTAATTGCATTAAAATGTATCCTTTTTACGATACTTGAATATGGGGTAGTTTATGAAAAATCATCCTGTCTTCCTTTAATTTTCTTTTTGTGAACAAATAATTGTTTTTATATTGTCTTGTTGTTTCTGTAAATGGTTTTTTTAACATTTTTAATAGGAAGGTTGTAAGTTGCTGAGTAGCTCGCTGCATGAACGCGTGCAGACGGACGAAAAGGACGAAGATAAAGAACCGCAATTCACTCAGACACCAGAGGCGCCATCTATAGGTATTACAAAAAAAACCTCTCGGATTGGAATATTTTGTGCATATGTTTGTTTAATACACGGTTGGCCTGATTCTCAGTAATTTGTTTTGCATATGTGATTACTAGTATTTCACAAAGAAATATGTCAACCATATTTGATTGAATCGTTTTATTTCTCTAATATTATAAGTATTTATGTTTGTAATATATTATTGTACAGCCAGCGCCATTCATTAGACTCGATGTTTAAATTTAGTACTTATGGAATCAGTCGCGTAATTGACTCAGAACACTTCGGTCCCAAACTGAGTCTGTTAAGCCACGCCTTTAGGTTTTGCTTTGAATCTGTCACCATAGTCAAAGAATTTATATAGCTATATATAGAACCTCGTTGATAAACTTTTAATTGCCTAGTGGTTTCCTCTTGAAACTTTTGCTGCTTTTTGCTACCGATGCAGCGGCAGTAATCTGCCAGAATTCTTTGCAACTTTACAAGCATAAATATCATTGAACAACTAAGAGCATAGAGTTAAATAGAGCATAAGTATAAAGAAGTAATGTCTCAAGCTTTTGCAGCCTTTGCAATGCATACTAAGCTGACGAGTGATGACTTCTATACTAGTAATTGACTACACATGGCGGCTAATACATTCATAAGGTTAATTGGGCCAAAACACTTCCATCCCAAAGTGAGTCTGTTATCGGCACCTCTATCATATATTATGTGTATGCTTGCATAGCAAAATTGTCCATAAGGGCAACTAAGCTTTTCTAGTTATTCACGTATCCTGAATCTCCATTTAATGAGGATCATTTTGATACCAAGTTCATCACTCTATGTTATTTCTAAGCTGAGATAATCCACGTCGAAGTTGAGGTATAGGCTGCACACTTGAAAACATAACCTTGAGAAAATCACTGTTAAAGTTAGCCATTGTTTTTTGTCGCATTTTTACAAAACACTTAGCAACCATACAAATGTTGGTTGCAAATACTTCGTAAGAACACATTGAAGTTATGTTTAAATCCAGTAGATGGCTCTTCCTGACAAAGATCTGGTCTTGGCGACAGAGAAAACCCAAGGCAAAATGGCTGCTTCCACGAGCTACAATTGGAGTTTTAAAATACAAGTTTTTTACAATTGTAGTACTAGTTTCTAGCCAGAAAAGTGGGTAGAGGGTTATAAAAGTAAGGTTATAAATTTTTGTATTTTTTGAACATTTAGTTGATAATTTGATGCTAGAATATAAAAGTCCAGTATATTTAGCATTGGTTTTTATAAAAAAAGCAAAAAATTCACATTTGACTAAATTTTTGGTGCATTCGACTTTGAAGCATCATAACGTAGTTTTAACTATGAATGATTTTGGTTTACAAGCACAAATTATATCTTAATATTATCTTTAATACAAGACTTTTACATAGGTTACAATTGCACTTAAGCTGTTTTTTTATTAGTTTTCATCAATTTCAGCATTCCCATTGCCAAAGCCGAATGCCGCACAAACGATTGAAATTTCCGCACCTCCCGCTGTTCAACATCGCAAGTTTTTGCTTTCCGGCTTAGCAAACCAGGTTCGTATACAGAGTTGTTGTAAAAGAAATTTCCATTCCGTTAATACAGCTGCAGGTTTTGCCTGTTCAGTAATCACTGGTTAATAAAACCGCCACGGCATGGAACCAGGAATAAGCAGTCTTAATAGATATGGTTTTATAATGTGCTGCAAGTTTGTGTACTTCGCAATGTACAGTACGTAAAAGGGTGACTTTAATTAATGTGATGACAATTAAACAGTCAACTCACTCGCATGCCTACAGAATGACTCGTGCGTACAAACAAGTTCAAAACTGTTTATTCAACAGAGTAAATGTACTTCGGTAGCCATACACAAAGAGACGCTATGAGGCAACAGTCGACTTTAAAGGAAAGGCTAAGCCTTCTGGGATGAGTTATCCTTATTTCAATGTTTACGAAAACTGCAATAAGCGCCTCGTGTAACTAGTAAAATCACTTTAAAATTGCGATCACTTCATGCTTGGGCCGCTCCCATTTTCAATGTCAATTTTTCTTCCAATGACGCCATTCGTCTTGAAAGAAAGTAGTGCACTGTTAATCTTCATCAAAAGTATAATAAGCTTTTTATAAAAAAATTATAAAGCTAATTTTGTAATATTCTTGCGTGAACATTAGGTAAGCTGCAGAAGTTTGAATTAGTTTAAGCAGCGCACGCTTACGGAAAGCCACGATGCGCTTACGAAAAGTCGGGAAGTCTCCCAGTTACGTCATGATTTTCAAGTGAATGGTGGCAACCACCACGCCTGAAAATTTCTGTTCAGAGGTAGTTTATTTTAAAATTAAGCTTTATAGGCAGTTCTTTGCAAATTTGTTTGTTACATTTTTCTAAGTTTAATTGATAACTGTAAAATAAACCCAACATACTGAGCAAATTGTTCTTTCCTTTAGCACACGACAAACAGTTTAAGTGATAACAGTAAAATAAACCCAATATACTCAGCGACTTGTTCTTTCCTTTAACTTTCTTTACGAATTTGACTAAGAAGAGGTGAACTGCATATCTAATAACAGACAAACTATCAAAAATACATTTCATTTTTTCATTTTGTTATTGCTTTTTTCTCCTATTACTGGAAAATGTGGTCTAACTAAACGGCGCACTGTAACATTAATTTCTTAACAATAGTTTCTATGTTGGTAATTCCAGACCGTGCCTAAATGCGGCTGGTTTGATTATCGATGGTTTTATTAAGTGGTGATTACTGTATTTCGTAAACATGAACATCCGTTATCTTTGCTTTGTGGTTTGCAGAATTTGAATTTGAAAATTCCAATTGCTATTTGTTTATGACTGTGTGCTATGAATCTTATTTTGTTGTAATTGAACAGGAAAGAGATGAATACGGAGGGCTTATAGAGCAACTGGGTGGCGAAGTTTCTACCTCACAATATTTTGACTTAGAGTGCACGCATCTCGTCATAGGTATAAACTTGTAAAAACTTTTCATTTCAATTTATTTTAAATTTATTGATTCGTAGCTTATCTTACCTGCATGTATGCCACATTGTGCACTTTTTGGGAGTTGGAGAGGGTAAGAAAAAATACATAACAGTTTAATACCTGAATAGAATTAATTTCTTCAAAATTAGGCAATTAATTTAGTCTCAATATTACGAGTTTTTTACTCATAAATAGCATTCTATTAAACCTCCCTCTGCCTGCGGCAGTGCTGTTATAATATAAGCAAAACTTTGTGCTATTTTTAGACCAGTTCCTTCAAATCATAAGCTGTTATCAGTCTCGATATCAGCGGGGTCTCGATAGGTTAGTCTCGATCTCAGCGGGGTCTCGATAGGTTAGTTTCGATCTCAACGGGGTCTCAATAGGTCAGTCTCGATCTCAACGGGGTATCGACAGGTCAGTCTCGACCTCGGCGGGGTCTCGACAGGTCAGTCTCGATCTCAGCGTGTTCTCGATAGGTTAGTCTCGATCTCAACGGGGTCTCAATAGGTCAGTCTCGACCTCGGCGTGGTCTCGATAGGTCAGTCTCGACTTCGGCGGGGTCTCGACAGGTCAGTCTCGAACTCAGCGTGTTCTCGATATGTTAGTCTCGATCTCAACGGGGTCTCAATAGGTTAGTCTCGATCTCAACGGGGTCTAGATAGGTCAGTCTCGATCTCGGCGCGCTCTCGACAGGTCAGTCTCAATCTCAACGGGATCTCAATAGGTCAGTCTTGATCTTGGCGGGGTCTCGATCTCGGCGCGTTCTCGATAGGTCAGTCTCGATCTCAGCGGGGTCTAGATAGGTCAGTCTCAATCTCGGCGCGCTCTCAACAGGTCAGTCTCGATCTCAACGGTGTCTCAATAGGTCAGTCTCGATCTTGGCGGGGTCTCGATAGGTCAGTCTCGATCTCAGCGCGTTCTCGATAGGTCAGTCTCGATCTCAGCGAGGTCTCGATAGGTCAGTCTTGATCTGTGTGGGTCTCTATAGGTCAGTCTCGATTTTGGCGAGGTCTTAATAAGTCAGTCTCGATCTCGGCGCGGTTTCGACAGGTCAGTCTCGATCTCAGCGCGGTCTCGACAGGTCAATCTCGATCTCAGCGGGGTCTCGATAGGTCAGCCTTGATCTCATTGGGGTCTCGATAGGTCAGTTTTGATCTCTTTGCGCTTTCAGTTGGTCAGTCATGATCTGGGTGGGGTCTCGATAGATCAGTCTCAATCTCCGTAGGGTCTCGATAGGTTAGTCTCGATCTGGGTGGGATCTCGATAGGTCAGTCTCGATCTGGGCGGGATCTCGATAAGTCAGCCTTGATCTGGGTGGGATCTCGATAAGATGTATTCAGTGTCACTTTCTATTTCGTAATTTTAAATGTGCCAAGACACTGTGTAATGATAATTCGTTGTTCTTTGTAGGTAATCCGACACGCAATGAAAAGTACCTGTCTTGCTTGGCAGCCGGTAAGTGGATCCTACACAAATCTTACTTGGAAGCTTCGCGAACTCAGCAGTGTTTTGTCTTGGAAGAGGAGCATGAATGGGGCACAGAGGTCACCTTAACGTACGGCATTTTTGCTTTTTTAATTTTCTTTCAGTGTAATTAAAATGTGAATAAAATTTTGCTAATTACAAATTGATAAACAATCTGATGACTGATCAATAAACCCAATATTAAATTGCTATAATAAGCATTTTCATGTTACCGCACACTTACATTTTATCAGGCTGTGTTTAGTCTGACTAAAATTATCTCATAGTAGTAGTCTATCATCTGAACACATATTTCGTTAGTCGTGATCTGTTTTACAAAGTGTTTTGTGTTGCCATCAGGTTATGTGAAGGTGAGATGTGCAGGAATTTAGCAAAAGCTGCCAGACGATGGAGAGAATCGGGTGGCAAAGCGTTTGAAGGCTGGAAAGTCGTGATCATGGACAGGTAAGTTTGAGTTTATTTCACGCCAAATATAAAAAGTAAACAATATACGTTAAAATATATACATGTACATACAAACATATACATACAAACAACAAGCAAAGCACATTCAGAGGCGTATTAACCCATAGGCTAAACTAGGCTATAGCCTAGGGCGCAAAAGTTTGAGGGTGTCACATTTTAGAAAAAATTCTTATTCTCCTTGGAAAATGTGTAGCTTTCATATTCATGTAAAGAGCTCATTTTCTAACACACCACAAGCAGTTACTGGGCTCAGCTTTATATAAGTGCTACATAACGAACAGGTGCAAGGTACTACACAACAAGCAATTGCGCTTGAATATAAGCACTAAGCAAATACATGTAATTAATAATGACCACATAGAACCTAGGTTAATAGTGTTTCTAATACACCACAAGTAATTGTTTAATCTGTTTATTAAATAAGCAATCATAAATTCACAATAGAGATGGGCGGGACACCTGAGCTCAGACAGGTGCGCATGGCCACATGTGCAGCACCGTGTCGCTGGAGCATACTGTGCTGGGCTGTGAAGCAAATGGCACTATCCTCACGTGCTCTGGTTCCGTGCAAGTATAAAGAAAAAAGGCATATTCAATATAATTGATAATATTGAGTGAAAGTAGGAGTTGCTGCAGTTACACAGTACCTATACACGAGTCGCCACTGTTTATTTGTTTTTATCAAAGACGTACGTAGCATTTTGATACCAGAGTCAGTGGGTCAGAATGAGAAGAGAACTCTGTGAAAAGATAAAACTCATTTAAACCTGCCTTTTTTGTAGTTGACCAAAACAAACCTGAAAATTCTGGGCTCGTTTTGTTTATGTAAAATTTGAAAATTGAAATTCTCTTCTTACTATGTCTTATTTTTTGTTATTTCCTCATTTTTCTACTTACTTTTTTTGCAGAATACGCGAAGGAAGTTTTCGTAGGTTAATAGAAGCAGGTGGTGGTGTTGTAGTCGCAACCCGTCCACCTTTCGAAGATCTCGCTGATGTCACACATGCTTTCATAGATATCAACAAAATCAAAATCGACGAGGTATTAATTTCTATTTGAATTTTATCATCACACGGCAAGTCCTCGCTTAACGACTTCCCGTTTAGCGACTTTTCAATTTAACGACCCTGAACGTGTGACGCTTCTTTTTAAATAACGACGCTGTGTTTCGTTTTAACGACAATTTTCTTACTTTGCCCGAAGCCAATTTTCATTTTATCAACAACATTTTTACAAAAACAATGCATATTACTTTATGTTGTTCTAAAAACACACTGGAAACGTAAACAGCGCAATTATTATACAAGTACATACGTTTTTGCTTCCCGATTGACCACTAAATGCTGTTTGTGTCAAGTGAGACGGGAGCAAACTTTATGCAAAGAATTTTGCCTGCAATGTGTTGTTATAGCAACCAGGCTAGATAAAATTCCTAAGGTTGCCCAGTGCTTGGCTTTGACTCTGCTGTAGTGTTTATTGTTTAACTGCTGCCTAGACTTAAACATTAATGAAAGAAAAACCGGTAGCTAGTTAACTAAGATATACAGGTGGTTTCAAGCAGGCAGAAAGAAATTAATCAGTAGAAACATAAATAAAACTCATAAAACGTTTAATTTATATCATTTAAGCAGCATTGATTTTTGCTTCAGGAACGTATCTCAATTCTTTTACATTACTTTCTGCAAAAGTCTTGGCTTCGTTTAACAACGTTTTGCTTAACGCCGCATTTTGCTGGAACGAATTACCTCATTAAGCGAGGACTTACTGTACACCTCTTTATACCGCCTGCTTTGGAATTGCCATTAAAGTTGGGGATAAGTGAGTTTAGTATTATAAAGAGTGCATTAATACATGCACTAGCAAAGTTTTGCGTATAAATTCACTTATAGTCAACAATGCGCGAACAATAGCAGTTTTATTACTAAATCCTAACATTTTTCGCGAATATTGACATAAGCCTAACCTCCTAGAAGGCTGGACCTTTCCTTTAATTGTGTTCAGAAATGCATGTCTGCATGGTCAAGCTCATGATTTGTTAATATTTTTCATAGGATGTCATGAGTTCATTGCATAAATGTGGGGCGTTGTGTCTGAAACCAGAATATTTATCATCCTACCTCATTGAAGACCCGCTACCCGATCCAACCGATTATCTAGTGCAGAATACTGCGTAAGTACCTGATTATCTAGTACAGAATACTGCGTAAGTACCTGATTATCTAGTACAGAATACTGCATAAGAACCTGATTATCTAGTGCAGAATACTGCATAAGTACCTGATTACCTGGTGCAGAATACTGCGTAAGAACCTGATTATCTGTATGTTTATTCGTACATTTATTTTTTAAAATTACACATGCTTGTTTCGTTTTGCACAATATTAAAATAATGGCTAAAAAATTTCTGAAGCAGCACCCCCTAGTAGTTTTAATTACGAGCCACCACTGTTTATCTCCTACAATAATGTCAGTGTTTCTGGCAATTTTCAACAGCAAAAATATTCCGGACGTGTTGGACGTGTTTGCAAAAGCGAAAATTGAAGTGCAGCGCTTCTGCAATTTATTCAGTGTGTTGTTCTAAAACTAGGTAAGTTTTAAGATAAAAATTCGAATTTCAAATTAACCGCTGTGCTCATGGATTAGCCGTCGAACGTGTGTAGTTCGTCACAAACTAGCACATCTGAACTCTGAGGTAGAGCACCTGTTTTTCATGCAATGTGTTTACCAAATGTAGACGCTAGTGCCTGTCTAACTAGTAAATGGCGAAATGCATGTAACAGCAAAGAACTAGTGACGCGAGGGCGAAATTGTGTTTGTGAGGTAATAATTCTTTCCTGTAAGTCATTTTTGAAAAAATGTTACGTTTTCTTTCAATATTTTAAATGGTAGATTGTTTTGACCTGCAGTTTAAGATTGGATTCAGTTTTCCTTTAAATATTTTCTTGTTTACTAACTAACTTTAGCAGATAAGAACATTGTTGGTAGCTGTAATGCTATTTTGTGATTTTGTTTTTAGCAGACATCCAAATTAACCGATCTTTTCCTTTAATTCATTGAGTAGCAGTTGATTTTTATTATCAAGCAATTGTATTGGGATGCATTGTTGAAACTGAAGTGCTGTACTTGTGGTTAAGCACTGCACTTCACAATGTCTTGGTAAAGATATGAACAGCAAAATGGTTGAAAAGGAAAAATTACTGCAGGTTTTGCAGAAAGATATGAACAGCAAAACAGTTGAAAAGAAAGAATTACTGCAGGTTTTGCAGAAATTGGTTATGCTGTGAGTAATTCTTTTTTCAGCGACGAAACGGAAGCAGCGACATCGAAACGAAGAAAGGTCGGAACGACTCCAAAACGTCGACGGCGCTGAAACTGTAGAATGATGTCATAAACCTAGTAAACACAAGAGCAGCCTGCAAGATGATTGCATTTGTAAAGTCACCATGGCTATTGTTATTGCATTATTATATTTTTTTACCTCTACTTTTTGTTAATCAAAAAACCAAGCCTCGAATAACGTATATTGTATATTAATATACAATTAAAAATTTTGAAATCAATAAACAATATATGCGCATAGAATGCTTTGCTTAAAAATGGAAAAGAATGTAAATATTTCTTATCTTACGCCAAACGAACCTCGCTGCCGGCATATTTGAAAAAATGACGTAAGCTGGTTAATTCTGAATAGTGTGAATGCTGTGATGAAGGCACGCGTTGAGAAATTTCTACAGTTTGCTAAGATGTTCCATTATCTAGCATTGTATTTAACTATGTTTATGTAAAAATTAGCCATCGGATCAATTATAAAGAAACACAAAGTGGTTACATGGCTTTATTCCACAGGATTGTACCTTAAAAATGTAAGTAATGTAAATTAGTTGTTTAGCTAATTAATTCACAGATTTTTGATGACTTTCAGACATCCGTGCAGGTTACCTAGTTTATGGAGTTTAGTTTCAGCTTTTTTAAAATAATTTTTCTGTAACTTTGTCTGGGTAATTGTAGGTTATTATACTAGAGATGAACATTCTCTACCAGAATGCGAATTCAAATCGAATAGAATTTGTGACTTTCAAATTCGAATCAATTCTGAGTTTGAAAGATTTTCAAACAAGTTTTCGAGCCACTAGTAGAAAGTGGGCTTACAAATATCATGCATGTTACTTGATTTTGTTCTGCAGTAAAACCACTGTTAGTTTGTTAAAAATTTTGCACAGACACTGCAGCTAAATTGTGCTTATTGCATGATGTTTCCAACATTTTAATGATAAAGAACGTATGTGGCTGAAGTACTGATTTATTCAAATCTTGTAATTTTAGGTTCGAATCGAATTCGAACTTGAAAAACTCTTTCGAATTGAACTCCTAACTACCATCAGTAGCTCTTTTTCACTACATAGTGGGCAACGAGATTCATCAAAAAGCGAACATGGTATTAATAACCTCTAGGTTTTGTTTTCTTATAGTTCATAATAGTAGCTATAGTGGAAAAGAAATTTGCTCAAGCTTGGAAAAATGTTAATGTTGCACAGTAACCAGTTGACGCCATTTTTCATTCAAAATGAGCGCGCCCAAGTGTGAAGCGATTGCGACACTAAATTGATTTTATTAATTATACGAGGCGTTTATTACAATTTTGTTGGCGAAACTTCATAAAATTCTCTCGAATATTAAAGTAAACTCAACTTCCCGAGAGACTCAAGCTTTAATGATTTTTAGCATGAGCTTGTAGTGTTCAGCTTAGTGTGATAAATTTAGCCATTTATATCCCTTGAGATGTGTTGTTTTTGTTCAAAAGGACTGGACATTATCTGTAATTTGACAATTTTTTATTTGCGTATGTACCATTTACACAAATTACATGTAAATATTTAGTGCACTTCTGATTTTACTTCTTTGCGGAGCGACAGTTTGTAGCTAAAGTTTCTAGTAACGTTTTGTAAATAAATGTTTACTGTACTTCAAAATGTTTTGGTTTTCCTAATGTCGCTTCATTTTTTTGATACGACAGTGAAAGGAGGATTATTACCATGGGCGCCGCCCAATCAGTGAGGGGGTCTGGGGAAGCGCTGTAAGCTATTACAGTGCGGTCCAGGGCAGAGCCCTGCCCACCAACACATTTTTCCTGTTTTTAAGCACAATTTGGAGGCCTCAAATGAGATCTGAATTTTAGTACATAGACTTCCTCAAACGTGAAAAATTCTGCTTTAATAAATACATTTTACCCACATTTACCTTGGTAATATTCATTGTGGTAGTCATACATCTTAAAAGCAAGTTCGTAATACACTGCAATGCGGATGACCCATTACTTAAGCTTTATTTATTTAGTGTCAAGATTTTCTACCCAGCAAAATGTGGATAGTCAAACTTGAAACTGTTTACAGGCCGCCCACAGTTCGTACAAAATTTAATAAGTTTGCGTGCGTGGTAATTTTTCCCACCAGACACAGCTAAACGGCAGAGCGTCTCGGCCACACATGCATTTACTGCATCTTAGGCCATTTTGCAGTTGTTACAAGCTATTTCCTCTGGCAAGTTCACTAGTTTAAAACCCGTTATTGCGCAAACAAACAAGGGGTGATGTGTTTCTTGGTTTACTGCTAAAAAATTTCAATTTAAGAAATTCTTTGGACGCACGTGCGTCAGTGTGTCCGCCTGCTGGCGCCCGTGTTTATGAGCATGGTTAAGTGTCAATAGGTCTTATCTAACTCGGATACGGAATGGAACAATCAAATTTATTCCATTTCCCCAGGTCTAACAAACAGTTGAAACAATTTTTTTAATTTTCACAGTTAGGCACTGACAAACATTTCCAAAATTACCTTTGAAATTATACTGAACAAAACAATAAAAGTCTGGCTTTATTGCCGGTAATTTTAAACAAATGCTTAGTACGAATTTTTTCCGATAGATGCCACAATTCTCTGCCTTGACTTGGCTTCCGTAGCAACTTGATAACAACGCGGCAATAACTAACACTTTGCAATTAACACACTACAAGATGTTTAGTAGAAGTTGCACCACGCAACTAAGATGCCACAAGATGTTTTGTAAATTGACCATAAATACCTTTAGTAAAACTAAGTTTATTGGGGAGAGTTGGGGTAGATCCTTGCTTCTTCAGTCAAGCAAATGTTGCCTCAGCAAGGGCTTATCCTTTCAACGATCAGCCCTTCACTGTTGTAAGACACAAGGTGCATCGTGCAGCCAGCTGTGAACTGGAGACCCACAGAATAGGTAATGGAGGGTAAGCTATGATCTACACTGTGATGAACCCAGCTGTAACTGTACATGCGTCCGTTTGCGAGACGGGAGCGACAGGTTGATCCGAACTCTATCCTTTTGATTTTTAAAACATAATAAGTTTCAGCCTAGATGAAGGTGTATATCTTAACTAGCAACAGATGAAAATATATCAAGAAAAATCTTAGCACTAGCTGCATATGCCAAATTAACAAAAAAGTTTTGAAAGTAAGAGGACCAGGCTAAAAAGAAAATTAAGAGTCATTGCTGCATTTGTGGAAACTGTGTTTCTCTATAACTCAGAATTATGGACAGTCAAAACGCATCACAAATTATAAATCGATGCATTTCAAAGAAGAAACTACAGAGACATTCTAGGAATAAAAATGGCCAAAGAAAATATCTAACCAGGATCAGTACAATAAAGTCAAGGCAGAGGATTGGACAGTTAAAATCAAAAGGACATGTTATGCGTCTACTAGATGACACTCCATTAAAATTAGCTTTCAAAGAAGCATTGCAAAGAGAAAAGAAACCACAAAGAGGACAGCTGTTGACTTACAACAATTTCGTTCAAAAAGATCTTACCAACACCATTAAATACAGAGACATAGGAGGTTGCGGGTGACAGGGCA
Organism: Tubiluchus corallicola; assembly: GCA_030141605.1. Lineage (NCBI taxonomy): Eukaryota > Metazoa > Priapulida > Priapulimorpha > Priapulimorphida > Tubiluchidae > Tubiluchus > Tubiluchus corallicola. The sequence continues at coordinate 446,528 of JAQGDQ010000166.1, read as the reverse complement.
GCAAGGTCTGAAGCCATAGCAAGAGTCATGTCAGAGATAAAGTATGTGTGATGTTTCAGCCTAGACAACATTTTGCTTAGACAGCCTAGAGCGCCACTCGACATTTTAGGTTAGAATGGAAGTTATTTTTAATAATATTATTCATTTTTTTTCTAGAAAATTCTATGAACTCAGTTTGTTAAATATTAGACTTTCGTATTAGTTATCAATACTCATGCGCCATCCATTCTTTCTTGGAAAATTTTGTAATTATCTCGCGTATTTATAGTTTGTTTCAAGATGTGCGTGTGTGAGTTGTGTATGTATGTGTGTCTGTGTGTTGTGTGTGTGTGTGTGTGCGCGTGTGTATGCGCGTGCGTGCGTATTCAAATAAAGAGTTATAATAATAATTACTCACGTGCAGTTTTTCTGATGCACTAGATATCTTTGAACTAAATTGTTGTCATATTTTTGATGAAATGATGAAAACGGAGATTTTTTTGACAAACAGCTAAACATTTAATGCAAATCATTTTTGAACTTGCATCATTTTAGTACATTATATTAATCAGTTCTAGCTTTCAAGAAATGCTACATTTATTAATATCAAAAATCAAGTTTTTCATATTCAAAATGATTTATTAGTAATCAACGGTAAAGATTAAATTCCACTTTGTGCTCCAAACAAATTTATAATCACAACAAAAGCTAGAATATTTATATTTACTGTACAAAGCAAAAAGTATACTGGCTTATACTATAAATTTGATCTTAAGACAGTACAGGCAAATAAATAAAAAATTTTACATACACAAAAAATTTCTCTTGTGCAGTGCTTTGCTATAGATAAATAATTTATACATATATAATCTGTATTCAATAATTTATGATAAATCTTAACAATAGTACAATATCAAACAGCAGCTATTATGTGATAATTACATGATTATATAAATGCATCTGTTTCACAGATCAACTTGCACAGACAGAAAAGTGTATAACATCCTCATAGTCAACAATTTATCCACATTTTCTAGTACAAAATGGTAAAATACAAACGAACGTTGTTTATAAATGTCAATTCCAAGTTTGTGCTAATGAACACGTACACAGTTCTTAAAAATTTCACATGACACAAAAACAGCGCATCAGAACGTTATTGCTGCTGAAAGTTGCTTCCTTTGAAATACTTCAGTCCTAAAATCTAGTCTAGTAACATTTTCAGAAAAGTGGAACCCTAGAGACGTTTTTTCGTCAATTCAGCTACTCTGAACGGAGAAACCCTGTTGCCAGCTAGAAAGGTTAGCGGCAAGTTTGAATCGCTTTGCATTATTTTGGGACTAAGCTTTCTGGATTCTGCAAGATCCAATTAACTGTTTTTTGTTTGTATAATGAATCTTATGATGAAACGGTTATAGTAATTGCATGATAGGCATTATTTCGTTATCAGGTGGCGATCAATTTGAAAAGGTCGTTATTTTTGAAATAAATGGGTTTCACGAATCCAACTGCCATGGAATAGTTGTCATAGTGGCTCTACGTCGTTAATGTAAATTTTCTACTATTTTTTTAATTTACGTTCCTTGTGCAAAAACTTGGCGGCCATTTTATTTTTTGCGTTTTTAACCCCTTTCCGTTACTCTTTCGAACTAGCAACAGCCTTTTTTCGGATTCAGCACAGTCAGATTAATAAGATTGGCCATGTTGACCACTTTTAGAAAAAAAACACCCCTACAAGCTCTGTAAGAGCACTTTTTCAGGATTTGGACTTAGACTATAAGAATGGGAAGCATCTTGACAGGTTTTTTTCTGTATCGACGAACTGTAGCTAAGTTGATTCAAACATATTTCAATTTTAACTGTGGGTCACTATATCAGTCTGTTCACTGCAGGCTGCTGGAATGTTCGTACTGTACCCTGCACCGGAAGCAAGACAATCACTGCAGACTGCTGGAATCTTTGTACTGTGCGGTGCAGCGGAAGCAAGACGATCACTGCAGACTGCTGGAATGTTTGTACTGTACGCTGCAGCGGAAGCAAGACGATCACTGCAGACTGCTGGAATGTTTATACTGTACGCTGCAGCGGAAGCAAGATGATCACTGCAGACTGCTGGAATGTTTATACTGTACGCTGCAGCGGAAGCAAGATTATCACTGCAGACTACGGGAGTGTTTGTACTGTACCCTGCAGCGGAAGCAAGACGATCACTGCAGGCTGCTGGAATGTTTGTACTGTATGGTGCAGCGGAAACAAGACGATCACTGCAGACTGCCAGAATGCTTGTACTGTAAGATGCAGCGGAAACAAGACGATCACTGCAGACTGCCAGAATGCTTGTACTGTATGGTGCAGTGGAAACAAGACGATCACTGCAGACTGCCAGAATGCTTGTACTGTAAGATGCAGCGGAAACAAGACGATCACTGCAGACTGCCAGAATGCTTGTACTGTATGGTGCAGTGGAAACAAGACGATCACTGCAGACTGCCAGAATGCTTGTACTGTAAGATGCAGCGGAAACAAGACGATCACTGCAGACTACCGGAATCTTTGTACTGTACCCTGCACCGGAAGCAAGACGATCACTGCAGACTGCCAGAATGCTTGTACTGTAAGATGCAGCGGAAACAAGACGATCACTGCAAACTGCTGGAATGTTCGTACTGTACCCTGCAGCGGAAGCAAAACGATCACTGCAGACTGCCAGAATGTTTGTACTGTGCACTGTAGCAGAAGCAAGACGATCACTGCAGACTGCTGGAATGTTTATAGGGTACACCTCAGCGGAAGCAAGATGATCACTGCAGACTGCCGGAATGTTTATAGTTTACCCTGCAGCGGAAGCAAGACGATGTTTAAGTTTTTCCTCCACTTGAGCCAGAAAATAACTGAAACTAAAAATATTGAAATTAACATTTTGTGTTACAGAAATTTGTAATGGAACAGCACATCATAGCACATTGTTTTGAAAGAAAGTGGGGCATTAGTAATAGGCCTTTTCACACTTTCGTTGTGTGCACGCACAGTTGCTGTAAGTCAAAGGTTAAGTGTACCACAGTAACGCGTCTTAACTACAATCGTCATGTTACATATGGCTAAAGCAAATCTGCCGCATTAGTTCAGTAACTTTAGTTGTTTTACGTTGTCTTTACTTAATTATGTATTAGTCTGTGTGTAGAATGATTTGCTAGCATGATCTTTCTTGGGAACAAGAAAAAATGAACTAGGCAAAGTTCTACCTAGCTGTTAAAACTGTTACTATTACAACAGCATGGGCTGCGAGGTGTTGTCAAGTGTACACAAATGCGCTGCCTGGTACACTTAACCTTTGACCTTTCAAGATCATCAATTGCTGGAACTGCGAAAAGACTTATTGCGCGACGTAAGTTAAAACTATGTATTCGCTGGTATATGTTACACTCCTATAAAAATGCTCAACTTTTCATTAGTTCGCGTGACAGAAACGTGCCTGGTCTTAGATTTTGTCACAGATTGTCGATTGAAATTGCAGGTGAATTAGTGAAAATATATAGTTCAATTTCATTACTGATTTTGTTATTAATAAAACACGAAGTTTAGTTTCATGTATGAATTGGAAGCTAGATAAAAACAACTATTTTTTAACTATAAAAAGAAAAAATCAATTCACTAGGTGAAGCCGATCATATAACGAGGAAAAGCATTTTTAAAATTTTTTAAATTAAAATTCTTGAATGTAACTATTGTAGTGATTTAAGACAAAGCCTGTTCTCTCATATGAATGAAATTTTCTCAAACTTCATGTATCTTACGGTACAAGAAAAAATTATATTTCTGAATAATGGAAATGAAAGTGAACTTGCAAATTTAATTTCAAACTATATTACAGACTGTTTTAAAAGAAGAAAATAATGTATTAGTTACAGAAAATCATATTCAATTGATACCAAAAGCACATTATTATATTATATTTATAACATATAATATATAAATGTAATATATACATATATATATATATAATATAACAAAGAGCATTATTATGCTATATTTGTAAACGTGCAAATATTATTTACCGTTTAACCCCCACTGTTTCTTTTACTGTTTCAATAATTATGACGAATATACCCAAGTGTTGGCATGTTTTGGGTGATGTGTGAATTTTCATGTACACTAATTTTATAATTTTATGAAATACAGGCAACAGAATAGTTACATAATAAAATTTGTCAATTTTTTCGAAGCATCTTTATCTTAAACATTGTTCTACTTTTTTGTGCGTTACGTTGCGATTTTTTGCGTAGCAGTTCATCAAGCTTGTAATCTGAGCAAATATAAGCAAACGAGCTAAAACAAAGTATTTGATTTATTTCAGAATTTTTTCAGGCTTGCCTTTAATAAGAGCTCTGTTTGATTGTTTTCAGCTCACCTCTTATCTAACTAAATCAATGCTAAGTTCCATAACTATTATACGTAAAAATCACAGCTGTACTGGTGACGTGTTGTTATCTATGGCTAATATTTTAATGTTTGCTCTTACTAAGATCTCCCTCATTGTTTAAGCGCGCTCATCACGAGATAGAAGTTATTGAGTCAGCCATTTTCTACAAACAAAAGAGTACCTCAGGGTGACTGCCTAAGCCCTATACTTTTTACTTTATATCTTGCCATAACTCTCACTGAGGACATTGAAAGACCTAGAAGATCACAATTATGCAATTCTTGATCCTGAATTAATACCGAATGAAGTAAGACAAAAACACAGTTAGAGCTCTCTACAAAGTAAGTCAACTACTATATCTATGCAGTGTGCTGATGATGTGGCATGGATTACAAGAAACAAAGAAGAAGTAGATGGAATAAAAAAACTCAGTAGAGGAGAAACTGAACAGAATGAATCTCGTTGTAAACAAAAATAAAACTGAAGAGTTTCACATAACACGCCATGGTGATGAATCATGGCAAAGATGCAAGTATCTCGGTAGTCTCCTGGCAACAGAAGACGACATATCAAGACGGAAGATAATGGCATTATCAGCTTACTCAAAACTCACAAAAGTTTTTGAGAATAGGAATATTTCTTTGGAAAAAAATTAGAATATTCTCTGCCTTAGTTGAAACTGTATTTCTGTATAACTCTGAGCTTTGGACATTAAAAGCAAATCATAAAGCTGATATCGATGCGTTTCAAAGGCGAAATTACAGAAACATTTTGGGTATTAGATGGCCAAAGAAAATTTTAAACAAAGATCTATATGAAAAAATAAAAGAACCTTGCACAAGAAAAATAAAAAGATGCCGTTTAAGATGAATTGGACATATGCTGAGACTACTTGATGATATGTCAATGAAGATAGCTCTTCAAGAAGCCATAGAACCAGCTAAAAAACCTGCAGGAGGACAAATGTTAACATATTTAGATTTTGCACAGAAAGATTTAAACACTTCAGCATTGATCCTTAGAAATAAATGTACTTGGGGCATTGCAGCAAGCAGGGAGTCCTGGCAGAGTGTCCCTGGACGTATGAGTCATTGGATGATGGTGATGATAGAAGTTATGTAATGTGAGATTTGCTTTGTCCAAATTGTTATCTAAACTGATGCTCATTTAATAAACGTTCATTTTAGTATTCACAAATTCATCAACTGTGGTAGCTGCATCTTGCGGACGTTAGAGTACTTGTTCAGAAGTTATACCCACCACTTGAGCACCAATGTTAGTGATGCTAGAATGTCGTCGTTGTTGTAATAATGGACTCGATGGTGTGTCACCCTGGAATTTCCTGTCAGGACTTGATGGAGCTGAAACATTAGCAAACAAACATGTAAGCCTAACAGCATAGAGTTCTGATTCATGCAGCTACACTATGACGAATTAAAGGACAAGAAAAGGGGTACCTGAAGTACGTTTCAGAAAAAGCGCCTTAAGAAATTATATTACTTTATAGCAATTATAAGTGTATATCGTAGTCGCGTTAACAGGAATTTTTGTTTGTTTTCATTTTAAATCTCACGCAACAGTGTTCTGATGGCGCCATTACATGACGTCACTTAAGCAAAAGTAAATCAGGGGAAGGTAACTAGAAATAATAATTTAAAATGTTCCTATCAATTCATAAAGAATGTCATTGACTCACCGCCAGTGTGTGCCACTAACTAACCAAAATGTATTTTTTATCTTATTGACAAGATGCAGTAATTTAAAATTTTAATCATTTAGCAACATGTGTGCTACGAATGCTCTGATTATTTTTCCAAAGTTTACCCAGTGTTTTCTAAACTTGTTTCAAACGACCTACCATCAAATTGGCTGCGTCTAACGGAGTTTAAGTTTACATGTTTTATATAGCATTACTGTCCACACAAGTCCTGCATGCAAAAAGGCAGGATGTAAGTGGTATAAAATTTCGAGGCGAATTTTTAAGTTTTATGTAAGTGGAGTGTTTTCTCGTGCTTTAAAATCTCTTTTTAAATGCAAACAAATGCAAAACAAACTGCGAATATATCGAACCTTCAAAAAACAATACCAACTAGAAACTATTTACTTTCTGGTTATTCCAAATATACTATAACAAAATTTACAAAACTGAGAATCAGCTCTCATACTTTGTGTATTGAAAGAGGGAGGTACGTTAAACCTAGAAAAATCCCGGCTGAGAATCGCATATGCTCGTACTGTTTAAGAAATGAAATCAAAGACGAATTACACTTTGTTATAAAATGTCCATATTACAATGATCTTAGAGGAAAATTATGTAATCACATCAATGTAATTAAACCAGAATTTTTCCTTATGAACGATGCTGATGAATTTTTATTCCTGACGGGGAGTAATGATTTAGAAGTAATTAAGCCATTTATTGATTATGTTGAAAAAGCGTTTTTAAGATACGATGAACAATATACTATGTAATCATATCATTGAAAATGAGGCCTGTTGAATGACAATTTATTTTAAATACTAATCGTTAAACTTTTCATTAAATAACTAACAGGAAGATTTAATAATATTTGTTTTATCAGCAATTGTTTTGTTTGTTTGCTGTTTCACTATTTCGAAACTCAAATGATAGAATTTAGAATTTATTATTGGCGTACACATTATATTACAATTACATGCATACGCCAAATCAACAACAAAATACAAAAGTACAAAACAGAGCTACTACATTATAGGTATAGAGCCAAAAAACACATATAACAGATAACAAATTTATATAATTTTAAAACGTTTGTATGTATGTTTTGTTTTTGGCACTAATAAATATGAATACAAATAAATCCCCTTTACTTTGTAAAAAAGAGACTCCCACCTGAAATTCCCCCAGCTGATAATCGCCTCCCAAATGCGTTCATTTCTTCAATGCTGAGAAAGTTGGTACCGCTTCCACTGTGACCTCCCTTTTTGTGCAGCAGCACGTTCATGTCGTGTGGATCGACGACGCTATTCCGATGAATACGGATGTTTGGGATGCTGAAACTTCCGGTTGTCATACCGACAGCGGACGATCTGGGCGACGTCTTCCTGCAGAAGGGAATATGAAGCTGTTAAGTCAATATGTCAACTAGGCAGTATGCTAATTAATGAGAACAAATACTTTCTCAGACACGGCCTCAGTAGTTTGCATTAAGTCTACTCTATCACGTTTAAACACTGCAAAGTCTAATACTAATTAATTAATCAAAGTCTGGTAATTAAGAAACAGTTTCTGCCACCATTTCAGAAAAGCAAATCAGTAAAAAGTTTATGGAATAAGCTTTTTCACAGCTTCGTTGTGCGCATGCGTAGTTGCTGCAGCTCAAAGGTTAAGTGCACCACAGCAGCGTGTCTTAACTACAACCCTCACATGACATGTGGGTAAAGTAAAGCCATGGCTGCTTCAGTTCAGTAATTTCAGTGGTTTTACGTGGAATTTACTTAATTATGCATTAGTCTGTGCGTAGACTGATTTACTTCGCAGGATCTTGCTTGGGAACAAGAAAAAATGAACTAGGTAAGTTTCTGGTTAGCTATTAAAACTGCTACTATTATGATAGCATGGGCTACGAGGCGTTGTCAAGTGCACACAAATGTGTTGTCTGGTACAGTTAACCTTTTCATGATCATCGTCAATCGCTGGAACTGTGAAAAGGCTTGTTAGTGTACTAGCTACAAAACAAACACGCTAAAACATTCCCAAATCTTCGCCAGGACCAAATTATAATTGTTAGCAAAATCCAAAATATTAATCGAAAAAGAGAATTTCCTTCACGTAAAAACTGTGAATGAATTGTCAAATGTTTTCACTCATTCTTACAGTTTAACATTATAATTTCATAACAATGTTTGAGCTGTGATTTTTGCTTGCTTAAATTAAAACAAAACTTCTGTGCAGTTCAACAATTCCGTACATTAAAATAAGTAGATGTCAATATATAAACAACTAAAATTATTTAATAATAATAAATAAGTACATTTAATAATAATAATAAAAAAAACTTGCTAACCTAGACTAAAACTTCTGTGCAGTTCAACAATTCCGTACATTAAAATAAGTAGATGTCAATATATAAACAACTAAAATTATTTAATAATAATAAATAAGTACATTTAATAATAATAAAAAAAACTTGCTAACCTAGACTAGAATGATGTTATGTAGCAAGCAAGCATCACAGCTATTAATACTTCATATAGTTATGATCAAGTTATTTTTAGGGGCGTGTCAAAACATTACGATTCCCTAGGCTGATAGGTCAGTTGCATACCCATCTCTGTGGTGGATTTATAGTTGCTTTTATAAGAAGCCCAAATGCACAAACGCTCACGATGTATTAGTAGAACAATTACTTACGAAGCAACATGCTTAGTGTGAATTACATATATCTGCATAGAATTACATATATCTGCATAGCACTTATATTTAAGCAAGGAGCACAAATGCTTGTGATCTTGTACCATTAATGTAACACTTGTACTTTTTTGTTATACGGCGATTATATAAAAGACGACTCAGTAACTGTCTGTAGTTTATTTAAATTACAGGTGATTTATATGAATTGGAAAAGATGTTCATTTTCATAGGAGAACAAGAATTTTTTAACACTTGGCCAGTAAAAAATACTTGTTTGTTATATGGCCTTTATATAAAAGACGACTCAGTAACTGCCTGTAGTTTATTACTAAATTACAGGTGATTTATATGAATCTGAAAAAATATACTTTTTCAGAAGAGAATAAGAATTTTTTAACACTGGGCCAATTAAAAATACTTGTTTGTTATATGGCATTTATATAAAAGACCATTCAGTAACTGCCTGTAGTTTATTACTAAATTATAGGTGATTTATATGAATACGAAAAGATATGCATTTTCATAGGAGAATAAGAATTTTTTAACACAAGGTCAATAAAAAATTCTGTCGCTCTAAGCTACGGCTTATTTAACCTTTTGGTGAATACGTCCCGGATCATTAAAATTATGAGCTTTTTAAATCAGAATTACTGAAGTTTTAAAAATAAAAGCTTATAACTGATCTAATTAATCTAATTAAGAGGTCTAATTAAACTCATCGTGTTACACATATGCTAACTAATAATCCATCAAAAATGCTAGTTCAAATCTGACTAAGAGAAATTAATCATAGACAAAAAATACTGGCATTGCAAGAACACTAAATAATAAACCTTCTGTCGGATGATACTATGAAAATCTTACACTAAAATTAACCGATAAAACACAATAAAAATGTCCTAATTGCATCTGTCGTGCATGAGTCAAGATTCTAGCTGCTCCATGCAGCATGCCGATCATTGTGCACAGGCTGATAGAGTGTCTTTTACTCACGTAATTGACCCTCGTCTCTCTTTTGAAGCCTGTTCCTTTTCATACCTTTCTCTAAGCTGTTGTATCTCGTGCTGTGGTACGTCTGTCATGCTGTGTCGATGTCTCAGCACCTGCGGTCTGCAATGAAACTTTGATGAACACTAACAAATATCAAAGCGTAATATCAAACGACGAACTGTCTATGTCGAGCCATTAAGGCGATAAATAATGAATGGACAACGCGTGAAATTTATATATTCGCCAAGATATCAGCCCACATATTATTATGATTACCATTATTAGTTGCTTGGCTTGCGTGGCATAATAAATTGAAGAAACGACTGTGTTGTTTATGATTTTGTAGCAAGCTCTCTTCACATTTTGCATTCTTTACTATCTGTTTTGAAAATTTATAGTTAAAAATAACACAATTTTATTAAAACTTTTACATTAAAAAGTCAAAATCATGCCAAACGTTTCGACAGACTTCTGCTGTCATTATCAGTGGTAAATCAGTTTATGTAGGCAGAGCCTATTACGTACTAATTAAATAGTTAAAAGAAGCTAAATGGGTAATTAGTACTTAAGTTATTGTATCAATTTCTTTTCTCCAGGCCTGCTTAATCATTACCAATTTGGCTTTTGTCACATAATTAGTGCATAAGTTACTGTACCAATTTCTTTACTGGTCTGCTTACTGCTTGTATGTTTGTAAATTTACTACTGATGATGACAGCAGCAGCCTGTAGAAACGTTTGGCATAATTTTAACTTTTTAATATGAAAGTTACTATAAAGTTGTGTTGTTTTAACTATAAATGTTTTTAAGTGACTGTAATAGAAATGGATTTGTTTTGAAAATTTTGTAAAAAGTTATCGCATCATCAGTAACAACGTTAAGCCCATTTCACAGTGAGGAAGCAAGGAAAAATGACGCATGAAACTGTTGTTAGAAAATGAAAAACTATTTAGACAATTTCTGATTTTTTCTCGAAATTCCATGCAGCAAGAAAGTTCATTTCACAGTGAAACCGCGCGTTTTTTTTCCGCTAGTTCAGTTAGCTGTAGCTACTTTGCGAGTTTTAAATTGTATAATCGGGCCTAAATTAAGTTATACTAGCCGTATTTCTCATATACGAAGTACAATTAGTAATGTTAGTCAAAGTATTACCAGACCTGCATAATTTTTAATAAAGTTCTACTAACCACTTCTGAAAATATACATATATAAAAAATATATATAGGTGCATTATTTGTCTTTTTCACGAAAATAGCCATCGAAGTTGCATTAAAAAACATAAAATCGTCAGTCTGTCAAAAAGAGATTAAATCTTATAATTTTTATGCTGAAATATGCTTATTGTTGTTCGCTAAATAAGAAAGAAGTAATTGAGTAGTTAAATTTATGACCGAATTCCGCGAGTATTCCTCACGAAAATGGAACATGCAGTATTTCTGCCATGCGGCAAATTTCTCACGAGGAGGACGCATAGCTTCTAGCAGGCGGCGGAATTCCTCATGAAGAATTTGCTAATTAATATTGCTAATTAATTAGACAAATTAAGTTGGATTACACTCGTATTTCGGTTCGCCGGACCTCGCTTTTATAGATGTCGGAAAATTCAGACAAAATCTGGACCATTAAAACCGGCTACTACGGACACTGTCCGTTGTTTCGTGAGCTGACCGCTAGCTGACGGGCCGTCACTTTGTTTACATCCAAGCAGCGTGCAACGACACGTGTAGCCTAGCTTTTATGTCAGCGTCTTTAGTCGTTTAATCAGCATAATTTATGTAAGACATATGACATTTATGCACGACATATGAGTGCATATGGAATGGAATGCGTAAATGGCAGCCATCTTGTAGTAGTAATAGGAGGCAACGTAGAAGTTCATTTACCTCAGCGAGTCTGCCGAATTGTTGTCAAGATTACTTAACATTTCAACCGATGGTGCATCAGTCATAGAATGTCGATGTCGTATCGCGTACGGTCTGAAAATATCAAGATTTCAATGTTTACTACGACACTTATAGCAAAATCTTCATCAAGCATTCTGATTCAAACTTTAAAGGAAAGGCCAAGCCTTCTGGGAACTTGGGCCAGCCTATACTGTGAAGCGGCAAAGTTAAAATACGTCAGTTTGCACTGGATAAAATTTACATTACTTACATTAAAAATACGATAAAATAAAAAATCAATAAAATATATACAAAGTGTAAATTTATGAAAATTGTGAAAGACCATTGAATTTAAGGTAATAATGTTTTATAGAAATCGGTCAAATTTGCATATATTTTTGGCTAGCTTCCTACTAAAAACTGACAGACGAAATAAATTGACAATATCATAACTCAGGTCATTCCATATACTACAAATTCTAGGTTGAACTTGTATAAACATGTGTATAAACAGAATTTGTAGTATATGGAATCACCTCAGTTATGACATTGTCAATTTATCTACAGGAAGCTAGCCAAAACTTTCCTGTTAAAATTGCAAGAATTTATAAAAAGTTTATAGTTATGTCCTCGCAAATGTGTGGTGGTAGGAAAACCGAAAAAATCTTCAAGATTTAAATCTACCAGTCTTGAAAACTACGAGTATAAGTACTGGAAATAAAAAATAGGCTAACTAAGTGTCTATCATCGAGTTACTTACTTCTCTGATCCAGGTACAGGCAGGGATTCTGTATTTAGTTTACTACTTTGATTCTTATCTATCAAATTTAGCATGTCTTTGAGCACGTCTATAAGTGAGTTAAACTGAAAAAGGAATAAGATATAGACCAAAAATTAATGTGATACAATTGATCATTATAGAGCCTTAATAACAAGATTATTCATGATGTTCATTAGACAATCTACTGTCTTTCTTCCTACTATTCCCACTAACACATGATTATTCCTGTCCTGTGTGATCTAACGTTTCTCCCTGTCCTTTTTTGTTCACTCATCCATTCCTTTTTATATGGTTCACATGACGGTGGGTCTATAGTAGCCGTTGCTTCTCTAGCCCCACTGCAGTACAATTATTCTTTTATGATAACGATAGTGTATGAAACATACAGTACGAAGTAACAATTTTGACGTCACCATGTGTTGAACGTCATTATATTGTACTGAATGTGATAATAATGATGATAATAATAATAATAATAATAATAATAATAATAATAATAATAATAATAATAATAATAATAATAATAATAATAATAATAATAATAATAATAATAATAATAATAATAATAATAATAATAATAATAATAATAATAATAATAATAATAATAATAATAATAATAATAATAATAATAATAATAATAATAATAATAATAATAATAATAATAATAATAATAATACAATTAATTAAATTTTGAAACCAATCTTGAAAAACAGGAAATGTGAAAAAGTTGGAGCACAGACTGGAATTGAATCAGAGATCTTCTGCTTATAAAGCAGACACCATAACCACTAAACAACTGTGTTCTTTAGCGACCATTGATCCCTTATAGCTGGTCAGCCAAATTCAGCATTTCCAATGTTAGATTACTTACGCTAAAGCGATTCAAATACAAAATTAATCAAAATAGAATAATGAATGTTTGACCCAGTCAGAAACTGTGGCAAGACTCTGCTTCTGTGACTAGTTTCATGATATGCACTATAAGATACTAAAATCAAAAAATCTCATTTTTGACTATTAACCTTGAAGTCAGGGGTCAACCAGTGTGTGAATGACTCACATCATTCAGTTCGTCTCATCGAGACCTTTCATTTAATGTAATACAACATATTGTTGGTCGACACTGGAACGACCAGTTACTGACCCCAATGTAACTGACCCCAATTACATTTTTTCCTGGTGGAAAATGACTAAGTAACGAAAAATAAAGAAGCTCCTCCCACTCAGCGACCTTTGACCCCGGGTGATGGGTCATAAAGCCCCTACCTGTGAGTGTGCCCTGTGAGTTTTGTGACCCCTGAATTCTTATTAAAAAAGCATACACAAATAAAAACTGGATGTAATAGGATGTAAATCCGTTGTGAAGCAGAATCTTAATTAGAATCACTCTATTATAATTAAATTAACATAATTAGTTAGAATCACTCTAGCTTGAGCAACCTAACATTCAAAACTCTCAACTGACTGGTCAGCCCGTAAGAAATGAACTTTGGAATGTCACGATCATTGAAGAATATAGTTGTCTAGGAGTTGTTGCATCTACTTGTAAGCAGAAGGCCCTGGTTCAAATCCAGGCTGTGCTGCTTTACCACATTAACTTTTTTCCAACCTTGGTTAAAAATTCAATTAAAAAGCCTTCTCGTGCATGCGCAGTTACAGCAGGTCAAAGGTCAAGTGTACCACAGCAATGCGTCTTAGCTATAGCCGTCACGTGACATGTGGTTACAGTAAAGCCGTCAGCCGCATCAGTTCACGTCTGCCGCAACACAAACGCGTTGTCTGGTACAGTTGACCTTTGACCTTTGTGCGATCATCCTCAATCGCTGGAAATGTGAAAAGGCTTGTTATGGGTTTTATCATCATGAACAATCGTTTTCCCTCCAGAGGTATTGAAAATACACGCAATCTAGCAAAAATTGTTCTGAAAAATTGCCAATCTTGAAAATAACTGAAATATTATTATGTGTGGCAACCCTATGGGGACGAGCACGGCATTTAATGTTCATTTACAATGATTTTTATGTTTTAACAGACAAAATTACCTCGTCAAGTCTTAATGATGGATTCACGGTGTATGGCAGTAATGGCGGCATAACCTTGGTAGCTAGCAGACTGTGAGTGAGACCATAACGTTTATCACTCAACATGTGCTTGTAAATAGCTGGAAATAAAATGAAATGAAATGAAACGACCGGACCTCATATGTAAGTGCTTTAATTAAAGCACAAGAAACCCATTCCACTTACTTAAAGCTTAGAAAATTTCGTCTTGAAATTGCATATTATTTATATATTGCTTTTTTGCACTCGGGGTTTGCGGTGGCATTAACGCTGTATAAAATTTGTAAATTTAAACTTCCGTGATGACTGTTAGACGCAGGACATTTTGACGATAAGCCATTTGAAAAAAGTTTAAACAAACAAAGTAAAATTTTTAATTTGATAGGTTCGATATATTCGCAGTTTGTTTGCATTTAAAAAAGAGAGTTTAAAGGACAAGAAAACCCTCCACTTACGTAAAACTTAAAAATTCGTCTCGAAATTTTCTACCACTTACATCTTGCCTTTTTGCATGCAGGGCTTGTGTCAGCAGCAACGCTGTATAAAACATGTAAATTTAAACACTGAAAAAATAATCACTGCATTTGTAGCATACACGTCACTAACGAAGTAAATTTTTAATTACTGTAAATTGTCAATAAGATTAAAAATACGTTGTTCTTTGTTTGTTAGTGGTGCACCCTAGAGGTGAGTCAACGACATTTTACCAATTGGTGAAAGCATTTTAAATAATTAATGATTTTCTTTTTTAGTTATATAAGTCTTTCCAGCAGGTAAGCGAAGTCCTACGTAATATAGATTTGCATAGAAAGTTTTCTGGAACATAATTTAACATTCCCTTTTCTCCCCATAATTTACGTTGTGCGTATATGACGTCATGTAATGGCGCAGACGGAACAGTATTGTGGGAGATTTAAAATGAAAACAAACAAAAAATACTTTCAACGCGAATACGATATACGCATAAAATTGCTGTAAAGCAATAGAATTTTTAAGACTTTTTTCCTGAAATCTACTTTAGATACCCATTTTCTTGTCCTTCAAGTACTTCATTTCTTTATAGCCAAAAAAGTATGAAGCAAATATTGTCAAAATAATTTCAACAAAAACTAACAAGAGAAGATGTAATCAAGGCGTTCTTACGTTTTCTATAGGTTATATATACATAAATAAAGGATTAACACTTAAAGGAAAACCGGACGATTGTTTAGATTCAATCTCATTTTAATTTACTGTCCAAAATATGCATTTTCTTGTCTAAAAAAATTAACAGTTGTTTTTTATATTTGAATAATTAGCTTAGGAATAATTACCAACCGAACAGAGCTATTGCTTATGTCACAAATTAACCACAGTTGTGCAATGGCAGACATCTTCTTTTGCGCATTAAGCACGTTTGAGTAAGTGTTACTGCTTAAATGCGTGATGTCACGAAAAATGGGCTCTACATCATATGACGTCAAGAAACTAACACATCAGTTCATGATCATGGTTATCACGGTAACGCCTTTTATTTGACGGCCACGCGAACGTGACAAAAAGGCGCCGCTGCCAGTCTTAGTAGATTCACAGAGCCGCTCGTAGCTAAGTTTAACGAAATTTGAGTATCAGAAGTAATTATAATTTAATCTAAGCTTTAATTTAGAATAAGCTATTGTAGTTTTCAATATTTTAGAGCACTGTTTATTCTGAACTCGTGTTTACACAATCATCTGATTTTCCTTTAAGCTGTTTCATTTAGAATAATGTAATTCACTACAATGGCTTACTATGAAGTCTCTTTACATTACCTAATATAGCCATGATAACTTCTACCGTTTGACCTCTTTTGCTTTGTATATCTAGTAGAAATGATAATACTTCATCCAAAATGGTCATTTTGTCTAAATAGTCCAGCATGGAATCAATGCACTCCAAACAGTTGACTTGCGTCTGCAAAATAACAAATAATGTCTTACGTTTAAATTTACGTAAGCAGTACTAGAATAATAAGTCTTTTCACAGTTTCTGTACACGCACGTGCTGTTGCTGCTGGTCAAAGGTTAAGTGTACCACAGCAACGCGTGTTAACTACAACCGTCACGCGACGTGTGGGTAAAGCAAAATCATCTGCCGCATAAGTTCAGTATCTTCAGTTGTTTTACGTGGGCTTTACTTAATTATGCATTAATTTGGGCGTAGAGTGATTTACTTGCAGGATCCTGCTTGGGAACAAGAAAAAATGAACTAGGTAATGTTCTAGCTAGCTGTTAAAACTGTTAAAGCAAAGACATCAGATACTGCCAGTACGGTTAACGACTCAATTCGTGACCTGCCGCTTGTGTCTTACTTTGGCAGCCTGTGTATGACGCGTCCTTCTTGGGCAGCCCGCGTACGATGCGTCCTACTTGGACAGCCCGTGTACGACGCGTCCTTTTTGAGTAGCCCTTGTACGATGAGTCCTTCTTGGGCAGCCCTTGTACGACGAGTCCTTCTTGGGTAGCCCTTGTACGATGAGTCCTTCTTGGGCAGCCCTTGTATGACGAGTCCTTCTTGGGTAGCCCGTGTATGACGCGTCCTTCTTGGGTAGCCCTTGTACGACGAGTCCTTCTTGGGTAGCCCTTGTACGACGAGTCCTTCTTGGGTAGCCCTTGTACGACGAGTCCTTCTTGGGCAGCCCTTGTACGACGAGTCCTCTTGGGTAGCTTCTTGGGTAGCCCTTGTACGACGAGTCCTCCTTGGGTAGCCCTTGTACGACGAGTCCTTATTGGGCAGCCCATGTACGACGCGTTCTACTTGGGCTGGCCCATGTACGGCAATTGTCCTACTCTGTTCCCAACAATACCAATTGCTGAAGATTTTGGCTTGGAATTGTTTACAATTGGCAATGTGGGAAGCACCTCACGAAACGTTTTGTTTGTTTAATAAAACTTGGAATCAAATGTCTAGTAAGTGATTCTTACTCTTATGCTAGATGTTTTCTGAAAGACAGCTTTGGCTTTGGGTAAGATCTTTTTTCGCAGCAGGCTGTCCTCCAAGAATTCTTGTACCAAGTAAATGTTGCACAAACCTGCATCCTAGAATGAAAACAGAAACAAATTTAGTAAAACCAGCAAGAGCAATTTGGAAAGACGCACTAAATGTTAAAGTTTTTGAATTTTTTACAACAAGAACAATATTCTTGGAGTAACACACAATATAAAAGATTTTATACAAATTTTTATTTGAAAAGTTCAAGTTTTCAACTACAAACTAGCCGTAATCACTAGGAAATATTTAAATAATGATTTAAAATTCAGAAAAAAAGCAAAAACATTGTGACAAAACTACCAATATCTACATTTTTTGTTTTTTTAATTCGGAAATAAACAAAAGCATTATGGCAAAACTACAAATATTTACATTTTTTTATGCAAACAATAATCATAGAGGAAAAAATGTAAAAACAAAAGTACAGATACTCGTGGTTTTGTCACGTTTTTATTTTGTTTCATATTTTAAACCATTTATTTCCTGAGGATGACTGCTAGTGCAAAGTAGAAATGTTGATTTTTTTAAACAAAAATTCTATGAAATTTATTATATTGGGTTTCTTTTGAAAAACACTAAGTGTACTGGAGTGATTGGGCATCCAAACCAGATGCTCATTAAATATCGTTTGATGACGTACTTTATTAACTGAAGGAAATATAGCAAAATTTTGCTTCAATTTCTTTAGTGTAAGGCCATGTTCATACCTTCACTTACTGTTCACAAGTTTATGTTCATTATCAACTTACTGAGGAAAAGGTCATCAAATGAAACCGAAAATTTCAGACCGAGCATAGTCCTCTTACTGAAGAAATCACTTTTGGGTTTTGATTTTTTAAAAAGTAACTGTTTTTAGCTTGATTTTTAGCAATCTAGTTTGTTTCTAAGATTAAATTCTTGAGAATGGCACCTACTTGGACATTGATAGAGGCGTGGTAGACACTTACTTGGGCATTGATAGAGGCGTGGTGGACACTCACCTGGACATTGATAGAGGCGTGGTAGACACTTACTTGGACATTGATAGAGGCGTGGTGGACACTTACTTGAACATTGATAGAGGCGTGGTCAACACTTACTTGGACATTGATAGAGGTGTGATCGACACTTACTTGGACATTGATAGAGGCGTGGTCGACACTTACTTGGACATTGATAGAGGCATGGTCGACACTTACTTGGACATTGATAGAGGCGTGGTCGACACTTACTTGGACATTGATAGAGGCATGGTCGACACTTACTTGGACATTGATAGAGGCGTGGTCGACACTTACTTGGACATTGATAGAGGCATGGTCGACACTTACTTGGACATTGATAGAGGCGTGGACGACACTTACTTGGACATTGATAGAGGCAGGGTCGACACTTACTTGGACATTGATAGAGGCATGGTCGACGCTTACCTGGACAATGATAGAGGCGTGGTCGACACTTACTTGGACATTGATAGAGGCGTGGTCGACACTTACTTGGACATTGATAGAGGCATGGTCGACACTTACTTGGACATTGATAGAGGCGTGGACGACGCTTACTTGGACATTGATAGAGGCATGGTCGACACTTACTTGGACATTGATAGAGGCATGGTCGACACTTACTTCGACATTGATAGAGGCGTGGTCGACACTTACTTGGACATTGATAGAGGCGTGGTCGACACTTACTTGGACATTGATAGAGGCATGGTCGACGCTTACTTGGACATTGATAGAGGCCTGGTCGACACTTACTTGGACATTGATAGAGGCGTGGTCGACACTTACTTGGACATTGATAGAGGCGTGGTCGACTGCGTTGAGCACCAGGGGAACGATATCAGAATTAATCTCCTGCTTTGATAACTTGCTTGCAATGGTGCCTAAATGATCTAGTAAAATCACCCATGCCTAAAAGAAAAAATTAAGGCATATATACAAAATTTCAAAAGAATGCCCCACACAATTTAAATAGCTTAACCGTAACCCTAACCTTAATTCTAATCCTAACATTAACCCTGACCCTAACCCTAATACTAATCCTAACACTAACCTTAACCCTAACCCTAATACTAATCCTAACCCTAACCTTAATACTAATCCTAACCATAATCATAATCCTAACCATAATCCTAATCCTAATCCTAACACTAACCTTAATACTAATCCTAACCCTAACCTTAATACTGATCCTAACTCTAACCCTGAAACTAACCTCAGCCTAACCCTAATCCTAATCCTAAACTTAACACTAACCTCAACATAACACTAACACAACCCTAACCCTATACCCAACCCTAATCCTAACCCCAACCCAACACTAACCCCTAATTAACTCTAATCCTAATCCTAATCCTAAACTTAACACTAACCTCAACCTAACCCTAATCCTTATCCTAAAACTAACACTAACCCCAATCTAACCCTAACCCTAATCCTAAACCTAACCCATATCCTAAACCTAATACTAACCCCATCTAACCTTAACCCTAACCTTAATCCCAAAACTAGTCATATCCCCAACCTTCACGAACTAATTTCTTGTGTGTGGGGGAATTATAAACTTTAGCCAAAATTCATTTGACATGTAAAACAAATGCAAGCATTGACAGATTTTTATGTTACATAACATTAGACACATGTTGCAATCAACACTTACAAATGGGGGCGGCGTCATGTTGGAGGTGCAGAAGAAACGGCAGCATGCGGGACCATATGGGCCTCCTGCCTCAACTCCTCGTAAAATTAGTACTGCATAATGCATTAGTGGACACTATATCTCGTGTTATAAAATTAACATCATAAATTCACACATTTCACAATTTGCATCGAGACTTGATGACCCATATGGTCACTTTCTGCCCTCTCTTCTACAACATTAACATAATGTCACCCCATTGTTGATTTGTTGAGCTATTTGCCGGACAGAAGAAAGTAAATTGTTTACGTCTATGTCTGTGTCATAGTTTCATAGTCATAGTTTATAAATCATGTCATAGTTTATAAACTAAGCACTGAGCAAAAATCTCAAAATTTTAGCAACAACAATATGATACCCTAAACTACATGCTATTCATGCCTAAAACTGAATTAACTTTTGACAATTTGATGTTTTATCAGATAAAAATTATTGTTTTATACTAGACAAGAAACAATAAGCCTTTTCACAGTTCCAGCGATTGATGATGATCATGAAAAAAATCAAAGTTTAAGTGTATCAGACAATGCATTTGTGTACGCTTGATAACGCCTCGCAGCCCTTGCTATTGTAAAAGTAACTGTTTTAACAGCTAGCTAGAAGCTTACCTAATTCATTTTTCCTGTTCTCAAGCACGATCCTGCTAGTAAATCACTCAACGCTCAGACTAAGGCATAATTAAGTAAAGTCTGAACTGAAGCTGGCGATGGCTTTACTTTACCCACATGTCACGTGTCAGTTGTAGTTAAGATGCGTTGCTGTGGTACACTTTACCTTTGGCCTTCAACAACCGCGCGTGCGCGCGACTAAACTGTGAAAAGGCTTACTAAAGCAATTGTGAATGTTTATGACGTTGTGCTAAAGACATACCTGTGTTGATTTTGGCAGCACGAATGCTCGATACAGGGTGGGCAAAAACTTAGTTTGATATTCTTCATCACTAGCTTTGTCGAGCAGATATAAGAAAGACTTTAGCACACATGCTAAAAGAAAAAATAAATGCATATTAATCCATGTTGTTATTTTGAATAGAAAACTCTTTGAATAGTTTTCGATTTAATCGTAGTACGTAAAATCACTAGAAGGAAGAATAGCTGAGCACAGAATATGTGCTTAAACAACTGTAAAGTTAAGCAACACGGAGTCTGGTGGTGAATAAATGGGCGACTGAGCACTTGGTTCAATAGCGACTTTGAGCATGACTAGCAATTATATGGAAATAGCCAAATGGTCACACCGTCTGCTTAAACAGCTGTGAGGTTAAGCAACACAGAGACAGGTGGCGATTAGATGTGTGACTGAGTAATGAGTTGATTCAATAGTCATTCTGAGTATGACTAACAATTATATGGGAATAACCGAGTTTAAACAACTGTGAGGTTAAGCAGCACAGAGGCTCGTGGTGATTAGATGGGTGGCTGAGTAATGGGTGATTCAATAGTCACTTTGAGGATGTGCATTCGCGATATTAAAGTCAGCCATATCCTCGTTGAGGACTGACGATTCACATACGAACGTGGCCGGCTT
Organism: Tubiluchus corallicola; assembly: GCA_030141605.1. NCBI lineage: Eukaryota > Metazoa > Priapulida > Priapulimorpha > Priapulimorphida > Tubiluchidae > Tubiluchus > Tubiluchus corallicola. The sequence continues at coordinate 424,804 of JAQGDQ010000166.1, read as the reverse complement.
TAGTCTAAATCCTATAATAAGCTTAGCTTTGATAATAAAACGATAGGTTCTGGTACTACCACATGGTCCACACATAGTCAAACATCAGCAAGAAATTACTTTGGTGGCTATTTTTGCCCTGGCAATAAAATCATGCAAAGAAGACGAAGAAGAAGATGAAAGACGTCAAGAAGAAGACGAAGAAGAAAAAGATGAAGTAAGACAAGATGAAGGAGGAAAAGACGAAGAGAAGATGAAAACGGCAATAGTAAAACGAAAAGAGAAAAGACAAAGGTGAACAAGACGAAGGAGGAGAAGAAAACGAAAAAAAGAAAACGTCCTCTGCCCTCTGCCGAGTTTTAACTTGTTGATTTTATTAGGTTTTATAATAATAATAATAATAATAATAATAATAATAATAATAATAATAATAATAATAATAATAATAATAATAATAATAATAATAATAATAATAATAATAATAATAATAATAATAATAATAATAATAATAATAATAATAACAACAACAACAACAACAACAACAACAACAACAACAATAATAATAATGTACTTATAAACCACTCTTCCAATTAAACTATTTAAAGGCACTGTACAAGTAAAATTACTTAGATAAAACACTAAAAAACTATAATACAATTATACCTACCTATAAATCAGTAAAATCTGCAAAACATTCATCAATTACAAATTAAAATTCTGCTTAAATAGATATGTTTTCAGTTTAGTTTTAACTTAAATTTGAGCATTCTCTAATTTCACTTGTTAACACATTCCACCACTTTGGCGCATACTTTAAAATCCTAAATCAGCAAAGATTTTCTTTTTATTGAAGTTTTTACTCAATTTGAATGTTTCGATCGAATGAAAATCCTAAATCAGCAAAGATTTTCTTTTTATTTACGTTTTTAGTCAATTTGAATGTTTGGATAGAATGAAAACCCTAAATCAGCAAAGATCTTCTTTTTATGAAAGTTTTTAGTCAATTTGAATGTTTCGTTCACGTTCATTTGACAACCTTCTGAAATGCAGGAAAAATAATCTCCTTACTACCGTCTTAAAACTTGAATTTCTAAACATGACCGTTAACAAAGTTTGAATAGTTGTTGAAGTAGTCGTGTCCGACTATTGACTAAACACTATGTCTAGTCCCTATAGAATACAACAGCTATTCATCACTTTCCAGTCTGATTAGCTGTCTGCCAATCAGCAAAGCTTTTCCCAAGAGAGGCAATTGATTTACTGTGCTCCAAGCAAGTATGCAGTTTTAACCAAGATCCTCGCCACTTGCAACATTGTTCTTCATAAGTTTTTCACGTGTTTTGCTTACGATACGCCATTTACTAGTACGGCGGCTTGTTAGGGACATAGTAAAAATATAAATAAATTTATTAACTCGAAATTCCGACTTAGTAGCTTGAAATTCCAACTTGTTATCTAGAAATTTCGAGTTACTAAGTGGAAATTCTGAAATGCTAAGTGGAAATTCTGAAATGCTAAGTGGAAATTCCGAGATACTAAGTGGAAATTTCGAGATACTAAGTGGAAATTTGAAGATACTAAGTGGAAATTTCGGGTTACTAATTAAGTGGAAATTTTGAGTTACTAAGTGGAAATTTTGAGTTACTAAGTGGAAATTTGAGATACTAAGTGGAAATTTCGAGATACTAAGTGGAAATTTCAAGGTACTAAGTGGAAATTTCGGGTTATTAATTAAGTGGAAATTTTGAGTTACTAAGTGGAAATTTTGAGTTACTAAGTTGAAATTTCGGATTACTAAGTGGAAATTTTGAGTTACAAAGTGGAAATTTCGAGTTACTAAGAGGAAATTTCGACATACTAAAAATTTCGAAATACTAAATCAAAATTTCGAGATACCAAGTCGAAATTTCAAGTTAATACATTTATTTTTTATTTTTACTATGTACCTAACAAGCCCGTATTCTAGAATATGTACAGAAAATGATATAAAACATTTTAAAGTAGTGTTGCGTCACTCTGCCTATATTTTAAGAACAAGAATGATGCGTATTCAGACGATAGTCATCATGCTCGAGTGAATGCACGCATCACGCATTATGGATTACGCATTACGTACACATCGAAACACTTCCACGTGTTTAAATACAAACTGTTGTATACGCATCACGCATTATAGATTACGCATTACTCATTACGTACACATCGAAACACTTACATATGTTTAAATACAAACTGTTGTATACGCATCACGCATTACGCGCACATGGAGTCGTACCTAAACATTTACTACTAAAAAACTTCAGTATTGTTTCAAATGTAAAAAACTTTACCTGTCAGGTCAAATTCTTTAAGTTCCGACTGAAGGCAAGGCAACACGTGTTGATAAAGTAGTTTCTGCAAAATCAAGAAAGAAAAAGAAAATCCGATTGTTGCAAAGTACAGTATACTCCATTTTCTTCTTCTTTTCTTTAAAGGAAAGGTCAAGTCTTCTAGGCGGTTAGGCTTATTTCAATGTTCATGAAAAAAGTTAGAAGGATTTAATAATAAAACTGCAATAAGCGCCTCGTCTAATTAGTAAAATAAGTTTAAAGTCGCCATCACTTCATGCTTGGACGCTCCTATTTTCAATGTCCATTCTTCTTCCAATGACGTCACTCGTCTTGGAAAAAAGTAACGTACTGTCAATTGTCATCAAAAGTTTTTACAAAAAAAATAGGTAGCTAATTTTGTAATATTTTTCATGATCATTAGGTAAATTGCAAAAGTTTGATTTAGTTTAAGCAGCGCGCGCTCACGGAAAACCACAAGTCGCTTACGAAAATTCACGAAATCTCCCACTTACGTCATGATTTTTAAATGAATGGCGGCAGCCATCGAGCTTGAAAATTTCTGTTCAGAGGAAGTATATTTTAAATTTATGTGTGTGAAACAAATCAGTAGGAATGCTGCGGAAAAAGAATAACGCATATGCAGGCTGCACAAACCTATGCATTGAAAAGAATATAAACCGATTTTATTTATTCCGCATCCGCATAACGCATCCACATCTGCATGCTACATAAACGGCACTTAATTGTTTGACTTTGTTTAAAACATTTTTGTCCTAACGTTATAGTTATGTAATCACCAACTCTAGTTCAATGTTACACCAACATTGAAATGAATAATTAACGCTGATTTAACAACTGCATTGTATGCAGATTAAAATTTTGTTTTTCCATTAACAAAATAAGATACTGATTAGCTTAATTGAAAATTTGACGTACAATGAAGGGCGCCGAAGGTTAAACTGATTAATACTGTAACGCTCAGCTCGTCAAAGTAATGGTACGTGAATTCTGATAGGCAGGGAGAAAATGTTACAGATAGTGAGGGTAATAAATACTTAAAGGAAAGGGGGATGATTTTTCGTATCCTACTCAATTTTGAAGTGTGGAAAAAAGTATACCTTTTAACACCAATAATACTGGAAAGGCATTTGTGATAGTTAAATAACAAATTAAAAACTTAATTAATGGCGGGGAGCCCAACTATTGATGACATCAAAAACGAACACAATTTTCAACAGCAAAAATATTCCACGAGCGTGTTGCACGTTTTTGCGAAATCGAAAATTGAAGTACAGTGCTACTGTAAGATATTCAGTGTATTGCACTAAAACTAGGCAAGTTTTAAGATAAAAATTCAAACGTGAGGTATCGAACGTGTGTAGTTCGTCACAAACTAACACATGTGAACTGAGGGGTACAGCACCTTCTTTCGTGCAATGCGTTACCGAAATGCAGGCGCTAGTGCCCATGGAACTAGTGAATGGCGAAATATATGTGACAGCGAAGAACTAGTGGCGCGAATGTAAAATAGCGTTTGTGTGGTAATAATTCTTTCATGTAAGTCACTTTTGAAAAGATAGTATGTTTCCTTTCAATATTTTAAAGATTGAAAGAAAGCGCCATCGTCATTCTTGTCGTCATTGTTATCATCATCAGCATCAGCATGACACCATCATCGCCATCCTTGTTTCTGTTGTTACTATCATTATCAACATCATCATCATCATCATCATCATCATCATCATCATCATCATCATCATCATCATCATCATCATCATCATCATCATCATCATCATCATTGTCATTTTCATCATCATTCATCATCATCATTATCACATCATCATCATCTATTCGTCGTCGTCATCGCCGTCGATTAAAATTGTCGATTAATTAGCAGCAAACTCATTACAGTAGTGAAAGCTTCAAGCAATAGGGTTGCTGAGCAGTTAGAGTTGAACGCAGTCCACAAGGGGCGCATTAACCAACAGGCTAACTAGGCTATAGCCTAGGACGCCAAAGTTGGAAGGGCGTCACATTTTAGAAAAAAATTTTATTCTCCTCGGAAAATGTGCATAATTTCATATTCATGTAAAGGGTGCAGTTTATAACACACCACAGGCAGTTACAGAGAGCAAGTTTTATATAAGTGCCACATAACGAACAGGTGCAAGGCATTACACAACAAGCAAGCGCTATGCAAATATATGTAATTAATAATGACCACGTAGAAAGTAGGTCGTCGTCGTCGTCGTCATCATCATCATCAGCAGCAGCATCACTATGACACCATCATAGTCATCATTGTCGATATCATCTCTATGAAATAATTATATTATTTTAATTATCTCTAAACACCCAGGGAGAAAAGTACTTACTTTTGGAATGTTAGGGAGGATGTCAGGCAACGTTGAGAAGAATTGTTGTTTTTGATTGAGATCTTTCTGTTCCAAAACGTCCATGTATTGCAGCGCCGCCACGGGAGCATCGCTGAAGAACTTGATCTGGAATTCAAGAGTAACGAGAGAGAGGGAAAAAATGATGTTTTAAGCTTAAGCGAAACTAGACGAAGTTCACCTTGAAATTCTAATCCTTGCACATTAATTTATCGATTAAAATTGTCGATTATTTAACAGCAAACTCATTACAGTAGTGAAAGCTTCAAGCAATAGGGTTGCTGAGCAGTTAGAGTTAAACGTAGTCCACATGGGGTGTATTAACCTACAGGCTAACTAGGCTATAGCCTAGGACGCCAAAGTTTGAGGGGCATCACATTTTAGAAATTTTTTTATTTTCCTAGGAAAATGTGCATTATTTCATATTCGTGTAAGGGTGCAGTTTATAACACACCACAGGCAGTTACAGAGAGCAGCTTTTATATAAGTGCCACATAATGAACAGGTGCAAGGCATTACACATCAAGCAAGCGCTATGCAGATATACGTAATTAATAATGACCACGTACAAACTAGGTTAATAGTGTTTCTAATACACTACAAGTAATTGTTTAATTTGCTCATTATATAAATAAAAATAATGACAATGTAGAAACTAGATTAATAGTGCTTTTTATACACCACAAATAATTGCTTCGTGAGCTCACTACATAAACAACCATAAATTGACAATAGAGGTGGAGGCAGAACTATCAGCCTAGGGTGTCGGAAACTCTTGAAACGCCCCAGGCAGTCCATTTATACAGCACAGTCCTGTGAATCATTAACATACCAATGAAAATAGCTGAGCTGTAGGTCGATGTCGAACTTCTGTTTGTAACATCTTAGCAACTGGGTCTTGAAGCGCTGAGGGCATTGTGCCAATCAATTCATTCAACGCTTCGTCGAGCTGTAAACAGAGGCATAATTTAGCATTGTTGCAGATCTAGAACTTCGACAATTTTCGTATATAGATGCATCTGTTTAAAAGCTTGTACGTATATAGTGTTTTCAACTTTATACACCAGGTGGCGCAACAAATGTGCAGAAGAATTGATCATTTGAAGTCAATTGAAAATATTGTTACGAATGCAGATTTTGATCAACAACTAATGGGTACAGTTGAGAAGCCCAGTAATGCATGGGTATGGTTGAGAAGCCCAGTAATGCAAATTTACCTGTATAAAACAGAATGCATGCCGTAATGCATGCACGATTCCAACCTGGCCTATCTGTCTGTAAAGGTGAATGATGTGGGCTTGCTAATTTCTATACAAAATTCTGTTCACATGTTATTCTTTGGAGCTGTTATAAGATATATTACATAGTTATAACATATATTGTACGTAGTTATAAAATTATAATAACATATAATATTATTAAAATAAAAAATAATCTAAGCTTAGATGGTTATAGCTGGTACAAATACGTAAACACTTTTTATCTTTTTTGAACTCCAAGACGATTTTATACTCAGAAGCAACAAGATAGTAAAGCTTATTTATGAAAAGTCACATTGAAAAGTCGAAAGCAAATATCATACAGAAGCCTGTCAAGGTTACCCCAAGACAAAACGATTCATCCTCGCTGTTTAAATCAGCTTAATCTCGGGGAAGCTCACGAAATATGCATGAACATCAAAGAAACGAGTTTAATTAACCAAGCCAGAGACCAGAAAACCTTTTTTTTAGTTTAATGATATATTAAGGGGCTTCACTGCCAATATAAGCAGATCATTTTCTGCAATTATTATCAGCCTGGGAAGCCATTTCATTTGGCAGCAGATTATTTTAATAAGATGAACTTGACATATTAGAGGAAAGAAGGTTTCGTATTTGCTTTCATTACGTTTCCTGCCAATAATGACATTAGTAAAACAAGCGAAAGTTTTGTTAAAATTCCCCTTCACTTGGCGAAGCAGTTTACAATTTCCCAGTCATAACCATAACCTCTGTCCTAAGCCTAACTCTAACCGTAACCGTAACCCTAACCTAACCATAACTTTAGCCCTAATCCTAACCAACCTATCCCTAACCGAACCCCAACCGTAATCCTAATCCTAACCCTAACCCAGTCATAAGTTTAGCCCTAACCCTAATTCTAACCCTAACCCTAATCCTAGCCCTAACCCTAACCAATACATAGCTTTAGCCCTAACCCTAACCCTAATCCTAACCAATCCATCCCTAACCTAATCCCAACCCTATCCCTAATCCTAATCCTAACCAATCCATCCCTAACCTAACCCCAACCCTAACCTTAATCCTAATCCTAACCCTAACCCTAATCCGCATCAGGAAATAACTTTTGTCTGTGGGGAATTGTAAACTTTAGCCCTATTGTCTATGAGACCCGGTCAAATTAGTTTTTGTTTGGTTTTGACGAGTAGGCTATTTCGAAGTAAAAAATCTGTTACATATGTAATAAGACAAAACCAACCTGTTCTAATTTCTTCTGGTAAAGCGCCGAGCTGTGATCACAGTCTATTAAGGATTTACCATCATTGTACAGAGCGCATACCACCATACCTAAAACGTAACAAAACTGGAATATGAACACAGGCTTTATTTGTTGGCATTGAAAGTTACAGCAGTTTATGTAACATTAAGAAAGAAATTATGTTCATTTTAAACTTACCTAAAGAAAACACGTCACTTGACATGCTAACTCTTTTGTCTATCTGCACCTCTGGAGCTAAGTAATCCAAATCAGGTTGAGTCATCTTATGGGTTTTGGACATCCACAATGGTGGGCAAGCAGAATCCTGTCAAATTGATTAATAGGGACTATTGTTTATTACTGTGACTTACATTTGCAGTTGACTCGTTCTATAAAAGGTTTAAGAATTACGCATGCGCGTTTTTAAATAAGTCAAAAGTGATTTAAATGTCAGCAGTAAATTTCATGCAACAAGTTCAACCCGAGTTCGAATCCTGTCTTTGAAAAAACTAAATTTTGATGTCGTGTGTTTTATAATATAATGCGAAAACTAAAATACCCAACGAACGTACAAATTAATCTGCTTTCCAAAATGCGCTTTTTATTTAACGTTAAAGTACAAGAAAAGGGGTACCTGAAGTAGGTTTTAGAAAAATCGTCTTGAAAAATTGTATTACTTTATAGCTATTTTATGCGCATATCGTACTCGAGTTGAAAGGATTTTTTGTTTGTTTTCCTTTTAAATCTCTTGCAATACTGTTCCGACGTCGCCATTACATGACGTCACATACTCACAACGTAAATCAGAGGATGAAAAGGAAATGTTAAATTACGTCCCGAAAAAGTTTCCGTGCAAAGTTATATTACTTAGCATTTCTCTTACCTGCTGGAAAGGTTTAGGTAAGTAGAAATGGTAATTTAAAATGTTTGTGCCAATTGGTAAAGTGTCGTTGACTCACCTCCAGGGTGCACCACTGACTCACCAAGAAACGTATTTTTGATCTTATTGACAAGATACAGTAATTTAAAATTCTGCTTAATTAGTGACGTGTGCGCAAAGAATGCTTTGATTATTTTTTCAAACTTCACACAGTGTTATCTAAAGTTGTTTCAAATGACTTATCGTCAAAATGGCTTCGTCTAACGATCATCGGAGTTCAAATTAACATACTTTATACAGCGTTACTACCGATTGAAGTCCTGCATGCAAAAAGGCAGTATGTAAGTGATATAAAATTTCTAAGCGAATTTTTCAAGCTTTATGTTTTTCAAGGGTTTTCTTGTGTTTTAAGCACAAAGCTAGTAAAAACAAATTTACGACTGTGAAATTTAGCAAGTAAATAAATCACCAACATCCACTTATACATAGAGTCATGATTTATTAAAACAAGTGATATTTCAGCACCAAAACAAGATATCACAATCATAGAATTTGAGAAGCACCCGAAAGAACAAAAAATACAGTTACGATGGTGAACAATAATAAAATGGGTGGATTTTACAAAAGTTATGAAATTGTAAATGAAATAAAAAATTCTAATGAAATATAAATAATAATAAATAATAGTAGTGCATTAGAGTTGTCAAGAAAAAACATTGCTTTAACACTGGTCCCTACCCTTTAATCAAATTATCCATCATTTTAATCAATTTTTTAGACAAAAGCGATGACAGATGACAGAACCCAATGTCGATGACTGTGATGCGTTTTAGTAAATTTGCCACGACCAATTTAGAAAAGTTCTAATCACAGTCATCGCCATTGGTTTTGTCTAACAAAATTTGATTAAAATGACGGATAGTTAGTTAAATTTGTTTGTCCTGTTTTCAACTTCTTGCTTTTCTTTACAAATCTTATGTAATATCACTAAATTGGTAAACATTTATTTATTTACTTCATAATTAAAACAGTTTAAAAACTCATAGCTAGAGTACGCGTATAGTGATGACATCACATACGAACATAATTTTTGTAGCAGAGTGTAGTTATTATGCATCTATGAGTTTTATTTTCGTGACAGTGAAACAAAAGCATTGGACTAATGTTGAAAGAAAACAGGATGATTTTTTATATCCTACCTCATTTTGAAGTATGGTAAAAAGTATACTTTTTGTTACCTACAATAATGCCAAATTATGTCCGGCAATTAAATAATAGCTTACAAACTTAATTAAAAAACGGCGAGCCCAAATGTTGATGACGTCACAAACTAACATAATTTTTAACAGCACAAACATTCCACGAGGGTGCTGCATGTGTTTACGAAAGCAAAAATTGAAGTGCAGTGTTACTGTACAACATTCAGTGTGATTTCAAAAAACTCAGCCAATTTCAAGTTTAAAAATTCAAATTTCAAGTTTACCGCTGTGCTTACGTACCAGCTCTCAAACACTTACAATACGTCACAACTGAACAACATCTCAACTATCTGGTAGTAATTGTTGTAAAATTCACCCATTTTTAAATTTTATTGTGTTGTGGCTGTATCTATCAAATTTTTGCGGGCGGCTTCGCAAATTCTATGATTGTGACATCTTCTTCTGATGTTGAACTTCAGTTGTTGAAATAAATCACGCCGCTATGTATAAGTGTGGACGATGATTTCCATTCCTGCAAAACTACAAAATTTAGTGAAATTATAGCAAAGCTTACGCTTCCGTCCTGATGTTTTTGTACAAACTCCATTCCCGCAAGCTTCCATGTCCCCTTTTTGTTAACAAGAATCGATTGAGGAGATACGTTTCCGTGTATCGTCTGTTCTGTACCATGAATGTATGACAACGCCTCTGTAATCTGTAGTGTCGTAATGTTAAATAAGTAACGAATCCTCACCAATGGAATAGGTACACAACATGGATAATAGGAATGCAAAGCTTTGTCAGTGCTGGATTAAGGCATGGAGTTTATGGGCTGCAGCCCAGGTACGTCCAGCTGAAGGGCCCCCAGAGATTAAGTGAAATTAATTCACCGTGAAAAGTTAATTAGTGCTAATTACAGCATATTTTGTGATATACGTTAAAATACCAGTAATTTATTTATTGTAATTTTATTCGAAAACTTATTTTAATTTTGCAATTATCAGAAAATCTCTTCTCTTTTTGTTGTGTTAAACTTTCACACATCTATGTTGGCCTAATGTTGATATTATGTTGTAGAAGTTGAATAAACTGATTTGAAGAATCTAACATTCATGCTTTTGCTAATTGTCACTGTGGGCCTAATTTTGACATTATGTTGTAGAAGTTGAATAAACTGATTTGAAGAATCCAACGTTCATGCTTTTGCTAATTGTCCCTGGGGGGTCTAATGTTGGCATTATGTTGTAGAAGTTGAATAAACTGATTTGAATAATCCAACATTCATGCTTTTGCTAATTGTCACTGTGGGGCCTAATGTTGGCATTATGTTATAGATGTTGAATAAACTGATTTGAAGAATCCAACATTCATGGTTTTGCTAATTGTCACTGTGGGCCTAATGTTGACATTATGTTGTAGAAGTTGAATAAACTGATTTGAAGAATCCATCATTCATGCTTTTGCTAATTGTCACTGTGTGCCTAATGTTGACATTATGTTCTAAAAGTTGAATAAACTGATTTGAAGAATCCAACATTCATGCTTTTGCTAATTGTCACTGTGGGCCTAATGTTGACATTATGTTGTAGAAGTCGAATAAACTGATTTGAAGAATCCAACATTCATGCTTTTGCTAATTGTTACTGGGCGCCGGGGCCTCACAGTATCTGTATCCCAGGGGCCGACAAAATCAAAATCCGGCACCGAGCTTTGTAACAGTAATCATTGTGCCTTCACTGACAATATACACGCCCTCAAAGTGCTGTGATGAATTACTGAACACATAGGGAACAAATAACCTCTCTGAAGAAGTGGTGAAATGCAGGACCCTAAATTACACTACCCTGTCTTATACTAGTATTCATCACTCAGACGTAGCTGAAACGTTTGTATATATTCTACTGAACACCCTTTCACGCAAAACGCACCTTTCTGTTGAAACCAAGTTATGCATCTGACTGTTTGGATTTTGTTTG
>JAQGDQ010000166.1:378569-408569 GCA_030141605.1 Tubiluchus corallicola | reverse complement strand
CGTTATTAACCAAAACTGGCTGCTAACGTCTCTAGTAGAAGAACTATAGTTGCAATCACTAGAGAAGAAGACATGAACTATTTCCGTTATTAACTAAAACTGGCAGCTTCCGTCTCTAGTAGAAGAACTGTAGTTGCAATCACTAGAGAAAAAGACATGAACTATTTCCGTTATTAACTAAAACTGGCAGCTAACGTCTCTAGTAGAAAAACTATAGTTGCAATCACTAGAGAAGAAGACATGAACTATTTCCGTTATTAACTAAAACTGGCCGCTAACGCCACTAGTAGAATAACTGTAGTTGCAATCACTAGAGAAAAAGAAATGTAAATATCGATGCTGGGTGCTGGGTCCTCGCCACCAGGGGGTCTGATTGGTGGCTCCACTGGTCGGTTCGTTCCCTCCTATTTTGGTGATCAAGTAGTTCGGGTTCACTGCCAGGACGATGCAAACTTTATAAAATCAGACAGATTTGTCGAAGTAAACTTGTCTTGTGTACTTCATGCTAGGTGTTTCTACGGAACAGGTGCTGTGATGGCAAAAACACCTGTCCGTTTATATGCTGAATCAACAAGGCCATATACCTGGTTTTATACCTGGCATTCAACGCCACTATGCAGTGGCTTCGTATGGACGAAACTGTCACAGTGTAGAGGGGTCGAAAATAAATAACATTTGCCACCCGTAACAATACGTACCTTAATTTGTGCAGGAACTGTCTGTGGCATCCTGTCGTAATTACCAAGTAAGTTGGCTAAACTAGCTATCACTGGTTCAGTAGCAAAAGCTAGAGTATCACTACAAATAAAAATGTCAAATGTTTGTAACCATTACGTAATGATCATAAAAAATGTTTTAACTTTTTACCACAAACTGGGACGATAAAATAATTGGAAAATGAAAATACAGGCGATAAGCCTTTTCACAGTTCCAGCGATTGATGATGTGAAAAGGTCAAAGGTTAAGTGTACTAGACGACGTATTTGTGTACACTTGGCAACGCCTCGCAGCCCAATCTATTGTAACAGTAACAGATTTAACAGCTAGCTAGAAGCTTACATAGTTCATTTTTTCTTGTTTCCAAGCAAGATCCTGCTATTATATCACTCTACGCTCAGACTAATGAATAATTAAGTAAAGTCCACGTAAAACAATTGAAGTTACTGAACTTACGTGGCAGATGGCTTTGATTTACTCACGTGTCACGTGACGGTTGTAGTTGACGCATTGCTGTGGTATACTTAACCTTTGACCTACAGCAACTGCGCCTGCGCACAACGAAACTGTGAAAAGGTGTGTTATTTATTGTGTGCGTGGTGAGTTAGCAATACTTACAGACTTACGGCAAATTAGTCAGACCTACAGCTGAGATTAATTATAATCACAGGTACAAAATTAAAAGTGAGCGAGGACTTGATCATAGTAGGTGGAAAAGATGGTGTGACGATGTAGAGTAGAGTAGAAAGAAAATCAAAGAGAGAAAAAGAATTCGGATGGGGCAGGAAAGGAGGAGCATAAAAAAGAGGAGGGTGGACAGAAGAGGAAAGAGGAGGACAGAAAGAAGGAAGGATCAAAGAATATGGAGGATGAACAGATGAGGAGGAAAAACGAAAAGGTGAGAAGAGAGGAAGAGATAAGAAAAGAGAGGTTAAGGCGGGAAGAAAAATACGAGTAGGACAGAGGTTGGGCGAAAGCAATGCATTTTATTTATTTATTTATTTATTTGTCAGTGTTTGTTTATTAAAAACAAATACAAAACAAGAAACAAGACATATACACAATTTGAAGTGTGAAACAAACAATTATTGGTGAAACAAATGAATTCTGATTCCTGTCAGTTTGTTTTAGTCATTTAAATGAAGAGTATAATAACTAGTGTTTGAAATAGATTGTCATTCATCTGGCCTCATCTTCAACAACATTGTAACGTTGCTGGTTGTTCACCGTCAGGGGGTCTGATTGGTGGCTCCCCTAGTCGGTTCGTTCCCTTGTATTTCGGAGGTCAAGTAGTCCGGGATCACTGCCAGGATGAGTTTTGTTGAAGTAAACTTGTCCAGTATACTTCATGCTCGTTGTTTCTACGGAACAGGTGCTGCGATGGTAAAACCACCTGTCCATTTACCTGCTGAATCAACGAGTTCATTCCACAACGACGGTTTTTAATATGATATTCAACTATGCAATGGCTTTGTACGAACGACACCACCACAATGTAGAGGGGTGTGGGGAGGAAAATAAATAGCATTTAGCCCCCGTAAAAATGTGATCATTACATAGTATATTGTTCATCATGTTTTTCAAACGCTTTATCAACATAATCAATAAATGCCTTGATTACTTCTAAATCACTACATTCACTACATTTGTAAGAGGGTTAAGAACTACTTGTTTTACTACATTGTGGCTTTCTTTTTGAGACGCGTTGAACATTTTTATTGAAATCTCCTCTTTTTAACCAAACTAGGCAAGGATGGTCGTAAGAATGATGGAAACATTGGCCTCTGATAATATAAATATTTATAAAATGTTAGATTCGTCCTTGGTATGACGTTAAACTGCAACCGCAAGCCTTGTAGAGGGGTGATATCTTACCTCAGCAAGGGTCCTAGGAATACGTCCCTACTGGTAGTCCTAGTCTCCCTGCTCGCTTGTATGGTACTTTCCATGGTGCCTAGTTTAGCCAACACATAGGAGATAGGAGAAGGAAACTCTGATTTCAAACCCCCTGCTGCTTTGCAGGCTGTTGTAACTGTGACAAAGGCTAGGAGAAGGATCACTGTCATTACAAAACCACCTGCAGGCTTGCAGGTCAATGCCTCTTTAGGCAAAGGCTAGGAAAAGGTAACTCGGATCTCAAATCACCGGGCACAGCCTACCCGGCTGTCAGCACCCAGAAAGGGTAGTTTTTCTACTAGACATCGGTTCCGGCACTTGTCAGCGCTGTTAGGAGCGGTTTGGGTAACTCGGCGGTCCCAGTGTCAACCACGGTACCAGTTTCGGCAACCGGCAGGCCTATTGTTCAACTCGGTTGTAGGTCTGGGGCATTCTGCAACAGGAAATTTCTGCAGCCGTCTCAGCTATGCTGTGCCACTGAGCAACAGGGTTTTCTGCCAAGGGATACTATTGAGCACCGGTTAGTGTCGACATCATATGGTGCAGCCTCACATGGAAACAGACAACCTAAATTTTTCTGATCTAGCTACCGTATCCGGGGTAACCGATGCGCCACATGATACGGCAGTGGTGAAAAAGTTACTTGGTAATTCTTGGTAAATTACTAAATGACGATATTACAATGGGAACACAAGCTTAAGCTATGAAATGGATTGTTTAATATTTTAGTATATTCAAGATTTTGCTATTTGCACAAAACTTTTTTGAAATTGATAGCCTTAATTAAAGTTCTGAGACAATGGTTTATTTTTTAACTATTAATTTTTTCATATTGTATATGCTGCACGTACTATATTATGACCTCATCTGCATTGTGCAGTCTTGTTTTGTTATTTTCAATAGTATGGTACTATAGGCCTACTAATCCATGGTAGAGAGTGGTAACTTCAAATGTAACTCCATGGTAGAGGGTGGAAACTTCAAATATAACTCCATGGTAGAGATTGGTAACTTCAAATGTAACTCCATGGTAGAGGGTGGTAACTTCAAATGTAACTCCATGGTAGAGGGTGGAAACTTCAAATATAACTCCATGATAACTTCGCGGTATCTTCAAATGTAACTTCATGGTAGAGAGTGGTAACTTCAAATGTAACTCCATGGTAGAGGGTGGTAACTTCAAATGTAACTTCATGGTAGAGATTGGTAACTTCAAATGTAACTCCATGGTAGAGGGTGGTAACTTCAAATGTAACTCCATGGTAGAGGGTGGAAACTTCAAATGTAACTCCATGGTAGAGAGTGGAAACTTTAAATATAACTCCATGATAACTTCGCGGTATCTTCAAATGTAACTTCATGGTAGAGATTGGTAACTTCAAATGTAACTCCATGGTAGAGGGTGGTAACTTCAAATGTAACTCCATGGTAGAGGGTGGAAACTTCAAATATAACTCCATGATAACTTCGCGGTATCTTCAAATGTAACTTCATGGTAGAGAGTGGTAACTTCAAATGTAACTCCATGGTAGAGGGTGGTAACTTCAAATGTAACTTCATGGTAGAGAGTGGTAACTTCAAATGTAACTCCATGGTAGAGGGTGGTAACTTCAAATGTAACTCCATGGTAACTTCACTGTGTCTTCAAATGTAACTTCATGGTAGAGAGTGGTAACTTCAAATGTAACTTCATGGTAGAGGGTGGTAACTTCAAATGTAACTCCATGGTAGAGGGTGGTAACTTCAAATGTAACTCCATGGTAGAGGGTGGTAACTTCGAATGTAGCTCCATGGTAGAGGGTGGTAGCTTCAAATGTAACTCCATGGTAACTTCACGGTATCTTTAAATGTAACTTCATAGTAGAGGGTGGTAACTTCGAATGTAACTCCATGGTAGAGGGTGGTAGCTTCAAATGTAACTCCATGGTAGAGGGTGGTAACTTCAAATCTAACTTTGTGGTAACTTCATGGAAACTTCAAATCTAACTTCATTATAACTTCATGGTAACTTCAAATGTAAATCTAGCACGTTAATTTTGTACTGTATATTGGGGAGAATCTCTGTATCAGTTATAATGAACTGTTTGATTCAAGACAAACAAAACTATGTTTAAAAATGAAGAAATACTTGCTTCGATTCTTCAACGGAATGCAGTAACTGTAAGATTTTAGGATGTTTCATTCTCTCTAACTGACGTACTCCACGACGCAGGAGGTCAGTCACAACTTCTCTACGTTTAGGTTTGTGTAGCTTGTCTGCTATTCGTTTCTCAAATACGAACACTGAGGCTTCCTGTTGAGAAAAAGTAAAATTGTAGGGAGAATTTCTGGGAATGACAAACACAATTTCATCAACCGCTATAACTAGGCAAGTTTTAAGATAAAAATTCAAATTTCAAATTTAGCTGTCGAACATGTGCAGTACGTCACAAACGAACACATCTGAACTGAGAGCTACAACACCTGTTTTATGCATCCTGTTTCCGAAATGCAGGCGCGTTTGTATCCGTCTAACTAATGAATGGCGAAATGCATGCAACAGCGAATGAATGAAAATGCACGTAGTGGCGCGAACGAACATGAAATTGTGTTTGTGTGGTAAGAATTCTTTCATGTATATCACTTTTGAAAAAATAGTATGTTTCTCTTTCACTATTTGCAGTTTCAGATTGGGTCCGGTTTTGCATTAAGTTCCATTCATCGCGTAGCGAAATCGACAACTAATCGCCTTTCGTGCTACTAATTCTGGTCAGGTTATATCAGAAATATGAGGATTAGTACTTCTTAATGTTGTACCTACTTAGTGGTCATAACAGGATTCACAATCACAAATTCGTGCTATTTTTAGCTGTCTTACTGGCATAATGCAGCGAAGTCATTATGAAGCCCATATGGACTGTCGACAAAAATGACAGACGGTAAAAATGGCACCAGAAAAAGGCACAAAATGGAACAGCAGGTAAAAATAGCACAGGAAAAATGGCACAAACGGAACAGTAGGTAAAAATGGCACAGGAAGAATGGCACAAATGGAACAGTAGGTAAAAATGGCACAGGTGCAAATATCACAAATGAAAAGTAGGTGAAATTTCATTTTTACTGTGCCATATTTACCGTGTCATTTTTTCCAGTGCCATTTTTTCCTGTGTCAGTTTTACTGTGTCATTTTTTCCTGTACCATTTTTACCTGCGCCATTTTTGCCGCACACCGCCAATATGGTACCCATTTGGAAGCTTAAGTGATGTCATTTCAGTGAAGTGAAACCTGCATGGCTCTGTTGGTTTCCTGAGCATGCGCAGTTTGGTCGGATTAACAATCATTTGCTCTTGCCCGAATCAGTATAAGTAAAAATTTTATAGTTTACGAAATTACGATATTCCACTTTTAGGCGCAAAGTCGCACAGCAGATTGGCGTAACCATTCGGTTATTCTCACCTCAAATCTCATAATTTTAATTACATTAAAATTTTTGATAATCTGGACAGTAAAAACCCGTTTTATGGTTTATTTTTGAAATGTTGTACAAACCTGCAAATCTTTGCAGACCAGTTCAGGTCCAGCAATTGGCAACATGACCCGTGACCACTGGGTCATACACCTCACCTCAAATCTCATCATTTTAGGTGTATTAATTAAAACTTTAGATAATCTACACAATAAAAAGTCTGTTATGTGGTTTATTTATGAACTGTTGTACAAACCTGCAAGTCGGATTTCCTGTGTGCCTCGTAAATTTTCCAAACTAATTCAGGTCCAGCACTAGCAACATGGCGTCCAATGTCGAAATACTGAATTATTGGGTTTTTATCATCAGCAACAAGCGTTTGTTTTATTATTGACAAAACCTCCATGTTTTTCTTACTGGGTGCTCGGCCTATAAGCTTTGGAGATGACATCGTTATATTCATGATTTCTAAGCAAACCTGTAAAAAAGAGACAGATAAAGGAAAAGAACATGAATTTTTATATCCCACCCTGTTTTAAAGTACGGTAAAAAGTATATATTTTATCATCTGTAATAATGTCAAAGTGTTTCTGATAATCAAGTGTAGGTTTAAACTCAATTTACAGCGTGTTAGCCAAGCAAGTGATGCCGTCACAACTGAACATAATTTTGTAACAGCACAAACATTCCACGAGCGTGTTGTACGTGTTTGCGAAAGTGAAAATTGTAGTGCAGTGCTACTGTACAAAATTCAGTGTGATACACAAAAACTCGGAAAATTTAAATTTCAAGTTTTCCGCTGTGCTCACACATGATCTCTCGAAGGTGTGCACTACACCACAACTGAACAGCATCTGAACTGAGAGGTACAGTGCCTGTTTTGTGCTATGCATTTCCAACGCAGGAGTGGTGCAACGTTAATTAGTTGGTGCGCCATCTAACTTACGAATGGCGAAGTGCATGTAACAGCGAAGAATTAGTTGCGCAAACATGGTAATAGTTCTTTCACGTAAGCCATTCTTGAAAAAAAACCATTATGTTCCATTTCAGTATTTTACGGGTTAGATTGTGAGTTATAGTTTAAGAATAGGTGCTGTTTTTCTTTAACACCATGTAAATTGATTCTACATCGGCTTACTGTTTTCAATAAGATCAGTAATGCGTTTTCTTGTGTTTTTTGATGAGTTACTCTCGACACTTCTTGCAGTAAATAGAGAAGTGAGTGTCAGTTCATGCTTACTACCGGTTTGTAACTTGCAGCAAGTTTTGCTCTCTAGTCTGAACAAGCTTGCGAGTTACTCTCGACACTTCTTGCAGTAAATAGAGAAGTGAGTGTCAGTTCACGCTTACTATCGGAGAGTAACTTGCAGCAAGTTTTGCTTTGTAGTCTGAACGTGCTTACGAGTTACTCTCGACACTTCTTGCAGTAAATAGAGAAGTGAGTGTCAGTTCATGCTTACTATCGGGGAGTAACTTGCAGCAAGTTTTGCTCTCTAGTCTGAACAAGCTTGCGAGTTACTCTCGACACTTCTTGCAGTAAATAGAGAAGTGAGTGTCAGCTCGTGCTTACCATCGGTTTGTAACTTGCAGCAAGTTTTGCTCTCTAGTCTGAACAAGCTTGCGAGTTACTTGGCCAGAAAACTCGCTAGTCTGTACCGCTGTAACAACCAATTGCTACTTTTTAAAATAACCGAACTTTTATTATTAATTATTCGTATTAATTATTATAAAAGATAGTAGCATTGTTACTATTGCAAACACAGATTAATTATATTTTAGCTTGCAACTATATCAGAATTTCTTAAAAAAGAGACCAAAGTGATAATGCACGAGGCTTGAAGTTGTCTTCTTAGCGTGATGAAGTATAAAACAAAAAGTCTTGCTTATCATATGTGATCGTATAGTATATTGAACCTAAAGTACACTGATGAACATCCACAATAAGTCTAAGAGGACAGAGAAACATCTAGTGCAGAATCTATAGCAAAGCACTTGAGTCTACAAACTGACTACCATTCAGCTGATAATGCTAGTCCTTATATACCCCAATTCAAGGGCTAAACTTAGTTAACTTATGTCACACATCTAAAAAGATCTATCCTTAGTAACGCCTAGCAACGAGCCTCTGCTGATCTGTCACCATAGTAACGTCCTCTGCTGACTAGTCACCATGGTGATGGGCACTACTTCTAAGTTGCTGTTGATTGGCCTTTAAGTGCAGTAATATAAGGCACATCTTAATAAACATCTGATTGGCTAGAGTAAACAGCTTCTAGCATACATCCGGTTTTAGGATCAGTGATCCTAACTCTTCAGTACTATAATCTAACGCCTGCAGAGCGTTCACAGGAAGTTGCACTTTACAAAACGGCTGGCGTAAACAAGACACAGATGCAAACAGGTAAGCAGACTACACAGAGCGTTTACATGAATATGAACAGATTTACAAGTTAACAATGTTGAAATGCTTGTTCCGTTACTCCAAATCGCCTGGCGCTTGATTGAATTCACACTTTTTCCTGATTGGTTGAGCGGTTTTGCGCAGAATCCGAAATTCTCAGAAAAAAATATAACACAGCCGAGCTGTCACAGGTGTTTGTTCCTGATTACTTACAGATTTGATTACAAGCTAATCATTGCAAGCTTTTAACTCTTCAGAGTCTGAAAAATTGAAGCTGAAATTTCGAGCCGTTCGAGCAGACAGCATTTTTAGGTAAGGGTGTGTATCGAACGTTCGAACCGGTGAGCATCGAAATTCGAACGTAAAATGAAGTTTAAAAACAACACTACTTTATTAAAAACTTTTACATTAAAAAGCTAAAAGTCAAAATCATGCCAAACGTTTCGACAGAGCTGCTGCTGTTATCAGTAGCAAATTTACAAACATACAAGCAGTTTATATAGGCAGAGCCTATTATGCATAATTAAGTAGTTAAACAGAAGCCAAATAGGTAATGAATAAGCAGACCAGTAAAGAAATTGCTACACTCCACAAACAAAGAAAGATGAGTATGTGCACTCTTTACTGCTGAGCTGCACCTTGGCTTGTACAACACCGACAGTGCACCATGTTTTGTGGAATTCAGTAACAAAATGGCAGCTCCTTAATATTGGCAGTTCTGTTACTATTAACACATTTGTTTGTTTGTTTGTGGAGTGCAGCATAGTTTCATACCAATCAAGATGTGTAATCTGTAAGGTAAATTGATAAATTATCTATAGAATGTTACATCATATATCTTTTGGCTATCTAATTACTGAATTGTATTTTGATGTTGTTTCTAAATTCTGATAAATTTCTTTGTTTTAGATGCCTTGATAATAAACTGTTTTGCTCGAAACCTGTCGACAATAAATTCCATTTTACTGTAAAAACGTTGACTGCCCTTTATAGTCTCAAAATATAATATTTATTTCTTGAAGAAGCATTTGCCCTAACGGGTTTCATCAGCTGAATAGACTTGCGGTGCTAAAACCCGAGAGAAAAGTATTCTAAACTAGCATTCCATAGCGTAACTTTAAAGCACAAGGAAATCCTCCACTTATATAAAGCTTAAAAATTCGTCTTGAAATTTTATACCACTTACACACTGCCTTGTTGCACACAGGGCTTGCGTTGGCAGTAGCGCTGTATAAAACATCAAATGACCTTTGATGGTAGGTCATTTGAAAGAAGTTTAAATAACATTGTTTAAAGTTTGAAAAAATGATCAGGGCATTCGTAGGGCATACGTCACTAACTAAATAAAATTTAAAATTACTGTATCTTGTCAATAAGGTAAAATACGTTTTTCGTTAGTGAGTGCTGCCCCCTGGAGGTGGTCAACGTCATTTTGCCAACTGGTGAAAGCATATAAATAATTTTCTTTTCTAGTTACGTAAGTCTTTCAAGTAGATAAGCGAAGTAATATAATTTTGCATAATTTAGTTTTTTGGGACATAATTTAACATTTAGGTAACCCCTGATTTACCTTGTGCGTATATGACGCCACGTAATGGCGCGGTCGGGACAGTATTGCGGGAGATTTAAAATGAAAACAAACAAATAAAAGTTGATATAATTTTTAAGGCAATTTTGCTGAAACCTACTTCGGGTACCCCTTTTCTTGTCCTTTAAAGGGTTACTAGACCTATGTAACGATTATTTACTCATAATTATGAGTAAATTTACTCCTATTGCTTATTATTATTTTAGCTACAGCAAGGCAACTCTTATGATTGGCCGATTAAACACAGCGAAACAGCATGATGCAAATGGCCCGTAGTTAAACGGTGGCAATCTATTCTGCTGTGATGCCATTTAAGCACTCAATAATTTGTCTGCAGCGTCCTTGAAGCATGCCTGGAAGCATGGGCGAGACTGCTAATAGGATGAAGCAACTCAGCTGATAATTGCTAATTTACTCTTCCACATTATGACGGATGACGTTGATCAATTGAGGCTGCTGACAGACACTATATTGTTAGGAGAGCGCATTTGCAGCTGTCAGTTTGGAGTGAAAATGGCCGCCGAGTTTATGTCGACGCCATTTTATGTGTTTCCGTTATGCAACACAGCATCACTCTTACACATTTTGGCGGATGACGTTGATCATTTGAGGCTGCTGACAGGCACTATAATGTTAGGAGAGCGCATTTGCAGCTGTCAATCTGGAGTGAAAATGGCCGCCGAGTTTATGTAGACGCCATCTTATGTGTTTCCGTTATGCAACACAGCATCACTCTTACACATTTTGGCGGATGACGTTGATCATTTGAGGCTGCTGACAGGCACTATATTGTTAGGAGAGCGCATTTGCAGCTGTCAGTCTAAAGTTAAAATGGCACACACACACACACACACACACACACACACACACACACACACACACACACACACACACACACACACACACACACACACACACACACACACACACCCCACACACACACACACACACACACACTCACACACACACACACACACGTGTGTATATGATGTTAATAAAATTATTATCATTTTATTTCGAATATCTGTACATAAAAAATTCAAAAAAAAGTGTTAGCAGTCAAGATTATTCACACGATTAGTAATAAAAATAATATAACGATAGTAAAAAGTTTTTCTGATAAAATATATAAGCAGTACAGTTTCTTGCAAATTAACATATAACAATGTAATTTAGAATTGATTCAACTGTGCTATTACATTGTAAGCATTCGATGCAGTCTCCTGTTGGTTACCTGTTGGTTTCCTATTAAAGCTCTTTGTCCTCACTGATCTCCTTGCCAAAATATTATATCCATATATATTATATATATATAATATAATTCTTTACTGCCATTGTTATACATACACAAGTATCATATATACAAGTAAAATAATTACGTATAACTAGTTCAAATTAACTGTTGTATGCAATAGTGTTAAAAACAAAATACCAATGCGAGTGACATCAAATACAATTATTTCAATATAAAATTAATCCACCTGTTACATGTCTAATCCGGATGTCCTCCTGTTAGCTTCCTCCCTGGCTTTAGTGCCTGATGTAATGCTGTAGAAAGTGAAGAATCTTGTGGTAATCTGATGACGTGTCCAATCCATCTAAGACGATGGTTCTGTATCACTTCACTCCATTCCTTCTTCTTTGTTAAATCATATAGATCCTGATTTGAAATTTTTGGCCAATTTTTATTGCAGGAACATAAAAACATTTATAGTTTAAAACAACACTTATAGTTTTAAAGCAGCTAGTCAAAACGTTTGGCATGATTTTAGCTTTTAACTTTTTAATTAATGTAAAAGTTTTTTTTTTGGTTATTTTATACCCAACATTTTTCTGTAAAGACGGGAGAGTACAGTGCCGCCGAAGCACTGAAACGACCTCTGACGGATTACGACTGGGATTCTCTCGTTTGAGATAAGTGATGATTGGTAACGTAGGAATACTCACCGCTTAATCGATGGACTTGTTTACAACTGAGTTCATTTCTGCGCATGCTTTTCACTAATTGATCATCTGTGCACATAACACGTTATTTCTTTCCTAGCTTTCCCACTCCTTCCGTTTTTAAAATTAAATAATCTTCCTTGGGATTTTAACCAAACTTAGCCCGTTTGCCACAGAAAACGTTTCTTAGACGCTATTTTCAAGGCAACTCACGCTGTACTTCTAACAAGTTTTTCAGTTTTTATTTTTGGAGAGGGGCGTATTAACCAATAAACTAACTAGGCTATAGTTTAGGGCGCTAGAGGAAATTCTTATTCTCCTCGGAAAATGCGTATACATGTACTTTCATATTCGTGTAACCGACGCATTTTATAATACACCACAGGCAGTTACAGAGACAACTTTTATATAAGTGACAGATAACGAACAGGTGCAAGGTATTACACATGTTGAGCGGCTTGCTTGAATATAAACACTAAGCAAATACATGTAATTAAGAATGACAATGCAGAAACTAGCTAAATAGTGTTTTTAATACACTACAAGTAATTGTTTAATCTGCTCATTTCATAAACAAACATAAATTCACAATGCAGAGGGGTGGGACGGAACTATCAGCCTAGGGCGTCGTAAATTTTTGATAATTCCCGCCTGGTTCAGCCGCCATATAGCTAAAAACCTACTTTCAATTGACTAAACTGACATATTACCTGCCTGTATTGAGTCATTGTCATCGTCGTCGTCATTGTCGTCGTTATCTGGGTGTTCAGCTGCCAGATAGCTAAAAATCTACTTTCAATTGAACAAACTGACACATTACCTGCCTGTATTGAGTCATTATCAATCAATTGTTCACAGTAATGAGTACTGGCGATCAATACTTCACTCACAATTCCACTAGAATCTAATGACCTTTTTACTTCGAGTGTTTAATTCAACATCATATAACAGCATCCAGCGTTACGTAATAATTGTTCACATTTTCTTTTTGTCGTGTGTTGCATTCTAGAGCACTTTTACAGGGTAAAGAGTTACACGGTCTGGAGATTTTAATCTTGCTAAAATGTGTTACGTAGTGATTGGTTATAAATCACACATTCACAATCCGAGAGCAAGGTGATTCCTCAGTGATAAAACGGGTTTGGACATAGCAATGTCCAATTTAAATAATTTAAAATTGACAGGGGAGTGAAAACTGTAGTTAGATTCAATGATAAATTAAGTTTTTGATTAAGGTTATTGTTGTTGTTGTTGTTCTTGTTGTCATCATCATCGTCATCATCATCATCATCATCATCATCATCATCATCATCATAATTAACATCATCATCACCGTCATCATCATAAATATCATCATTATTATCAGCATCAAACCCGTCGTCGTCATCCTCTTCCTCCTCCTCCTCCTCCTCCTCCTCCTCCTCACCATCATCATCATCACCATCGTCGTCGTCGTCATAACATTAGCAGTAGCAACAGCAACAGTCAGCTGTTGATAATAACAATTGTAATGGTGAGTAACTAGCAGAGAATTAAATTGTCAGGTGATCTGGATTTCTACCGTTCTGTCCCAATCAGTTTTTCGTGCACTTGATGATCATGGTACTGCCCTCTGAAATGCGTCGCCTCTTCACCCCTTAGCTACGCCACTGCGAAGGGACACAAGAATTCGGTTCGTCAGAACCAATCATTGTCATTGTGGTCACTTATCGACGATCTACAGCGCCATGCAGGTTTCGGTTTACGATAACGTATGTGGGCCTACTGTGTTTGGCATTTAAAGTTAAACAGAGGATTTTTCACATACTACCCAATTTTCAAGTCGGGTAAAAAGTATACATTTTAACACCAATAATACTGTAACAGCGTTTCTGATGATTAAGTAATAGATTAAAACACATAATCAGCGGCGAGCGAGCCCAACTAATGATGACATCACAAACTAACATAATTTTTAACATCAAAAACATTCCACGAGCGTCTTGCACGTGTTTGTGACACCAAAAATTTCAGTACAGTGCTACTACAAAATATTCAGTGTGTTATACTAAAACTTGGCAAGTTTTAAGATAAAAATTCAAATTTCAATTTACCACGGTGCTCACGCATGAGCTGTCAGCTCGTCACAAACTAACACATTTGAACTGAGAGGTACAGCACCCGTTTTTTGTGCAACGCTTTCCGAAATGCAGGCGGAGGTGCAGGTCCCGTCTAACTAGCGAATGGTGAAATGCAGGTAACAGCGAAGAACTATCGACGCGAACTCGAAATTGTGTTTGTGTGATAATAATTCTTTCATGTAAGTCATTTTTGAAAAAATAGTATCTTTTCGATATTTTAATGTGTAGATTGTTTTGATCTACAGCTTAAGATTGGGTCCGGTTTTGCTTTTAGTACATAGCATATACACACACTATGTATACAAAGTTTTGCGTATTTTCCAGTAGAGAGAATATAAAGAAATCAAAATCTATACTTCACTTTTGTAAACACACAAAACTATTGCAGCCCTGTATTTTAGAAAGACTGGCGGCGCCATTTTGCAAGATGGAAGCCTTCATAAGCCTTCATTTTCACAATGGACTTTATTACAGACATGGGGATAGCCCTACTAATTGAACTTAAGTTTATTGCAGAAATTAATTAAGAAATTCATTTTAGTCGCTCAAGGGGATCGAATTACGCCTGCTGTGCAAAAATTTGCTAATGTCGTTGGCAGGCTAAATTATTGTACGAAGTACAGAAACTTCTGCTTCCTCTGCATGAGTAGAATGCAGGAAAGAGAAACATTCGTGTAACAAAAGTGTCATTATGTAACAAATTATTATATAAAAATGATACGTTATGTAACAGATCAACGTAGAGTAGATCGTGGTCTATGGATGGGTCTGGACGTGGATCAGGCTCCAGCTTAGTGTGGTCAAGCCTGTGGATGTTGATATGATGATATGATGATTATTAGTCTTTTGTTTTAAAATACATATTTACATAAATGGGCCTCTAGTTGCACGCGCTTCCGTGCGCACGCACGCACTACCACCATCACCATCACCAGCACCACCACCACCTGCAGCATCACCACCACCACTACCACTAGCACCACCACCAGCACCCCCACCAGCACCACCACCACTACCGTCACCAGCACCACCACCACCACCATCATCGCCACCACTACTGGTATTAGTCTCCCCCTTTATGACTATTAGATCAACGTTGCTAGACCAGACTAAGCCAAATCAGGATCTAGAGCAGATCAGACAGCAGACTGACAAGAAAATCAGACTTCAGACAGGTGATACCTCAGACACGTCAGGCCGAGCTGAAGCCAGACCTACATCCAGAAAGAAAAATCTGCCCAAACTCACACTGTGATCACCTACAACTGTAGAACCAACTATATAGATTTCAACAGTCCTATGCATTATTTTTTGCTTCATAGTTTTCCTCACATAGTGAAGCAAAAAGTGTTACATAATGATTATTGCACAATGACGTAAAATTCGGTGCACGTGACTTGTGCCATAATGCATCATCTTTGTTACATAATGCAGCATTTTTCTTACATAATGACCATTTTGTTAACACGGTAACCCTTAAACACAGTTAAACTTCATTTGAATTCTGGACAATTACAACTACGTGTTGAAATTGATAAACTGACTTCGCTTCCGATCACGATGACTACGATCACAACGTAGCGTTTCGAGATTATTAATTATTATTAAAAATCTTTATTGCGTTTCGAGAGCCGAAGCACTCCCTGTGATCCATAATGTAAGCCTTTCTCTACAATTGCTCTTTACTCGGAATAATATCAGCTTATATTGCAGCGCGGTTGATTGATGTACAATCAAGACTTCACGTGGAGATCCATTTTCCCAGCTAACAGAACAAAATTCAATTTAAACGATAAAGAGATCGCGTGATGCTTTAGAAAATCCTGCGTGTGACGTCACAAGAAGGGAAAGCCTACTGGCAGTTTATAGCATTGTAAAATACAAGATTACGCAACAATAAGCCTTTTCACAGTTTCGCTCTGTACACGCGCAGTTGCTGTAGGTCAAAGGTTAAGTGTACCACAGCAACGCGTCTTAATGACAACCGCCACGTGACGTGTTGGTAAAGCAAAGCTATCTGCAACATTAGTTCAGTAATGTCACTTGTTTTTTTGCGTGGACTTTACTTAATTATGCATTAGTCTGAGCATGGAGTGATTTACTAGCAGGATCTTGCTTGGGAACAAGAAAAAATGAATTAGGTAAGGTTCTAGCTAGCTGTTACTATTACAATAGCAAGGGCTGCGAGGCATTGTCAAGTGTACACAAATACGTTGTCTGGTACACTTAACCTTTGACCTTTCACGATTGTCATCAATCGCTGGAACTGCGAAAAGGCTTAAAATGTACAAAACCGTCTGCTTCTTCTTGATTAGCTGCAACTCCGCGAAAAAGTCAGTAAAAGTTACGGAATTTTCGAAGTACAGATTTACCACAAGTTTATTTATGCACAAGTAAAGAAGCGTTTGAATAAAGATATTTTGACATCAATTCTGCATCAATAAAAAAATCATTACTGCATTAATAAAAACTAGCAAAGGCCCCGCAGAAAATGTTGCTTATAAATACATTTATAATCAAAAATGCGCGACGAATATTCTACCTAGTGTTTGTCTGTTTATCTAACGCAAAGCCAGCAGCTTTTACTGAGTTAAAGCTATAAGGTTATAGACAGAGTATAATGAATGACTTTATGGTCAGAACAATAGCTTTGCGTCAGCAGTTTTCCAAGCGAAAATTGCCGAAAATAGAACATCTAATTAACTCGTCCTCACTCCTCTTGGTGGACCTGACCTAACATATAGCCACATCATCGTGTAGCCCTGTTCTTCCTCTTCTAAAGAGCTATGTATCTCCTTTCGAGAGTCCTACCAGGCGCCGCTAGAACGTTTTTCCGCATGTTGTTTGACCAAAATTTCAAAAAATCTCGAGTTGGGTCTGGGAAAACGCCCGTTACGGGACGCCGTGACCCTCTCGCGAATTCTAAATACGCCTATGACACCCACCGCTGAACGGGCTATCTATCCATAGCCAGCACCACCCATGGCTTGTTCCCGTTTTCCAGATCTCAGGCGTATAACTTCTGCAAAAAACGGCAGAAAAATGGCCATTTTTTGGAGGTTTTTCGCCCCTCGTTCGTCCCGGTGGTCCCGATTCGAATAATAAACCAACAATGGCACGACACTAGATCGAGACCTTTCGTTTGATGTATAGATCTCCGCTAATGGTGCCGTCGTCCGATCTGTAGCCTCGAATCTTATATGTATATATATATATATAAATATATTAAGCCCATACCAGTAGAATTAATATATACGACTAGTTACTTCAAATTCTCTGACAGTTGCTGCTAGTTGATTTATTGGCTAGTGTGAACGCCTATGCGAGTTACTTTTGATACTTCTCACAGTGAGTAGAGAACTGAGTGTCATCTGTCGGAGAGTAATTCGCAGTAAGCTTTTCTCTGTAGTCTAAACACGCTTGTGAGTTACCTGACGGGTTACTTTGCGAGTTGATGTCGACACCTGACGCAGTGAATAGAGAAGCAAGTGTCAGCTGGCCCATACTGTCAAAGAGTAACTCGCAGCAAGTTAATCTCTCTAGTCTAAACATGCTTGTGAGTTACCTGACGAGTTACTCTCGACACTTCTCGCTGAGAATAGAGAAGTGAGTGTCAGCTCGCTTTTACTGTCGGTGAGTAACTCGCAGTAAGCTAATCTCTCTAGTATAAACGCGCTTGTGAGTTACTTGTCGAGTTACTTGGCAAAATACCTTTACCATGAAGGTCATAAATTGATATGGAATGTACAGCACACTTGCAAAGTTCAGTTTCCAAAAACACTAGGAGAATGAAATCAGTCTTGTCAGGGAGATGGCGACTACAGAATATTTGTGACTGGAAAAGAATGGGACCTTGGTGGATCCAAGTCTGAACTCGCTCGTCTGAACCCCCCCCGTTATATACTCAGAATTTGAGTAGATAACGGTGCTCATATAGAACGGATCACAGTTTTATACCATGGAAGCTAATTTACGCCCATTACATGTGGAAAGACAGGCTATTCAACTGTGAGGTAGCTTCTTTACGGGTACTTAACTTGCCTGTGTTTCTAGCTTGGATTTGTGGATCTGTGCAGTTCAGCTCTTAACTTGCCTGTGTTTCTAGCTTGGCTTTGTGGATCTGTGCAGTTCAGTTCTTAACTTGCCTGTGTTTCTAGCTTGGCTTTGTGGATCTGTGCAGTTCAGCTCTTAACTTGGCTGTGTTTCTAGCTTGGCTTTGTGGATCTGTGCAGTTCAGTTCGGTTATGAATATCGTAGGTTATAGAAGCCTTCTGCCAAACTAAATCGTTGGCAATCTCTAAATACTGTGTTTTAGAGCACACAGAACTTTACCACCGTTAGACGGCTTACTAATAGATTAGTTTTGATGAATGCTTATGCTTGTGTCAATTAATATTGTTTGTTTGTTGCTAATGTTGTTAATGTTTGTGTATGTAAGTATTGTAAAATATATACGTTAGCATTTCAATTAACTGTTTCTCTTTTTCAGCAGGTTAAAACACAAGTAAGTGCGGTGTTCTGCATATAAATATGTTTCTCTGTTTACTCACGCTTTTCAGATTTTGTTACTAAAGAAAGGGTAATTTAGGAACCTCGAACCTTCAGCGCTTCTCCTCCTTTAGACTATCAAATTCCGCCCTTCCTTTTCATTATCATTGCAAAATTTTTAGACAATATTCATTTTTTATAATATTGAAGTTAACTTATAACATTGCATTGATACATGATATGTTTGTGTGTTAACATTGTACATGATATTTTTATGTGTTATTGTGTACATTTGTTTTTCTGTGTGTAATTCCTGCTTTTGGATTAAAAGTCCAATGACTGGAATGGAGCATGGTAAGTTTGGCACAGGTACAGACAAGTTTGGTACAGGCAAGTTTGGTACAGGCAAGTTTGGTAAAGGCAAGTTTGGTAAAGGCAAGTTTCGTACAGGCAAGTTTCGTACAGGCAAGTTTCGTACAGGCAAGTTTGGTAAAGGCAAGTTTGGCACAGGCAAGTTTGGCACAGGTACAGGAAAGTTTGGCCAAGCATTTTTGGTACAAATAAATATTTCATTTTTTGCTGACAGAATTCTCAAACGTACCTGCATGGACGGGATAACCACAGATAACATTTTAGCTGTCATGCACTATTTATTACGGTGTAATGTTTTAAATAAACCACACTTTCCCAATAGCAGATTTCCTCCCTATTGAATAAACTTCTTTATTTTCTAGTTGAAATAATTATTATACAATGAGATATAGAAATGCTTTCTTTTTCGTTTAGTACTAAATCTTCCGTGCCGAATTTTCCTAGTACAAAATTTTCCTTGTACCACATTTTCCTAGTACCAAAACTTCCGTTTAACAATATTTCTTAGTGCTAGACAATTTGGTACCAAACATTTCCCCGTACCATATTTTCCCTGTGCCAAAAATTTCTAGTACAAAACTTTCTTGGTACCAAAATTTCCTCTTACCAAAATTACCTGTAGCAAACTTGCCTGCAGCAAACTTACCTGTAGCAAACTTACTTGCACCAAACTTACTTGCACCAAACTTTTCTGCATTCACTGGAATGTAATTTATAATATGAATTTATAATATATGAATTTATAATGAAGTAATTCATTAATTCATGAAGTAATAATTTATGTGGCTTTTTAAATCAATTACGATATTTTTTTCACAGTTGCAAATCAAAATATTTAGACAATTGAGAGTTCAACAATGATGCTATCCGGAACAACAATGCGCTATATCAAACGCAGCCTGATAATGATTGGCTTACTGGTTTCTGTTCTGTTGATGACGTCATTCAAACTACAGCCAATCAGAACCATGGCAGTGATGCTTGGAAAGATACCTGCAGAAATGTTTAGTGGCAGCTGTGTGTCTTTTAAACGTCGCTTGCCTCATTGTATCATAATTGGTGCTCAAAAATGTGGAACAAGGGCACTATTAGATTTCCTTAGTCTTCACCCAAAGATAAAAGTCACAAAAAGAGAATTAAAATTTTTCAATAAAAAAGAAAATTACCGTAACGGGTTAGAGTGGTACCGTAGTAGTATGCCACTGTCGTCTCCTGATCAGATCACTATTGAGAAAGATCCAAACTATTTTGCTAGCAAACAAGCACCTTCTCGGATACGGGAAATGAATTCCGGCGTCAAGCTTGTTTTGATTGTAAGAGATCCAGTCGTAAGAACCGTGTCGGCGTTTTTGCAGTTCAGTTCTGCCGGAGTTCAAAGACAGAGTTCCTGGAACGTTGAAGAGTTCGTTCTAGATGAACGTTACGCTTCATTACTGAGCAGAACTTTGGACTGGGGTTGTTACTACAAACACCTGAAACGTTGGTTGTGATATTTTTCGCCAGAACAAATTCACATTGCCGACGGTGACGAACTGATTAAAAATAAAGACTGAACGTTTCTTGGGTATTGAGCACTTTGTTACGAAGGATAACGTTTACTTCAACGAGACAAAGGGGTTTTACTGTTCTAAACGGGGAGAACAGAAGAGGTGCTTGTCCAGCGCCAAAGGTCGCCCCCATCTCAATGTTTCAGAAAACGTTTTGGACAAACTGAGAAAATTTTATCGTGTAAAAAATGAAAAGTTTTATCAGCTAATCGACAGATACTTTAACTGGTAACTAAGCTACGTTGATACTAATACTGTATTATGTAGTATGTAATATTATGTAGCTGGAAATAGATTATTTCATTGGTTTGTTTAATGGTATTGCTATATTGCTATGTTTCAACTGATTGTTCAGTGTTTATTCGTGATACAAGCCTTTTCACAGTGTCGTTGTGCGCATGCGCATTTGCTGTACGTCAAAGGGTAAGTGTACCACAGCAACGCGTCGTAACTACAACCGTCACGTGACATGCGTACAAAGAAAAACCATCTGCAACGTCAGTTCAGTAACTGCAATTGTTTCACGTGGACATTATTTGAATTAATTATGCACTAGCAAAGGCCCCGCAAAAAGTTTGCGTATAAATCCACTTATAATCAATAATACGCAAACATCCTACATAGTCCTCATTTACAAGGCAAAGCCAGCAGCAACTTTTACTGAATTAAAGTTATAAGGTTATAAGCAGGGTATAATGGCTGACGTCAGAACAATGGCTTTGCGTTGGCAGGTTTCCAAGCGAAAATTGCCAAAAATAGAACATCTAATTAACTCGTCAGCACTCCTCTTGGTGGACGTGTACGAAACCATGGCCCACATCATCGTGTAGCCCTGTTCTTTCTCTTTCTGAAGAGCCATATATCTCCTTTCGAGAGTCCCACCAGGCGCCGCTAGAACATTTTTTCCGCATGCTGTTTGGTCACAATTTCGAAAAAATCGCGAGTTGGGTCCGGGAAAACGTCCGTCGCGGGACGCCGTGGCCCTCTCGCGAATTGTAAATACGCCTATGACACACCGCTGAGCGGGCTATCTATCCGTGGCCGGCACCGTCCCCGGCCCGTTCCTGTTCTTCAGAAATAAGAGGTATAAGTTTTGCAAAAAACGGCCGAAAAATGGCTATTTTTGGAGGTTTTTCGCCCTCCGTTCCTCGCGGTGGGCCCGATTCGAAAAATAAACCCCCAATGGTACGACACTAGATCGAGACCTTTCGTTTGATGTATAGATCGCCGCAAATGGTGCCGCGGTCGTATATATGTACACCAGTAGAATTAATATATACGATGTGTAATGATGGTACCATGCTTATGAAGTGTTTATTAGTGAAACTTACTATTATTAGTGAATATTACTACGACCATATCACGTTGAAAGCACCGGTTCTTGTCTGGTCACCGAAGTTAAGCAACGTAGAGTTAGTACTTGGATGGGTGCTAGGAATACCAGGTGCTGTAGGCTTGCGGGATGCCCACACTGTATCTCGACGCTAGACGGAGGAACTGCATAAGCAGCCAACGACTAGAGGGCGGAGGGGGTCATGTGACCCAACGGCCATGTGTAGAGGAGTAAACCTTTCAAATCAGGAGTGAAGCCACAGTCGACGCGGCAGCTCCATCAATGTGATCAATAACTGACTCTCTTGGAGCACACTCCATTGTCTTCTGAAGACAGAAGGATGCCAACAACTACAATTAGTGAAACTTATGAAGTGAAGATTTCTATTATTGATCATTGATAAATTTTATTTATGATTAATCGTATTAGAATTAGATTAGGATTAGTTTAAGATTAGCCCAAGATTAGGATTAATCATATCAGAATTTAGAATTAATCGTGGCAAAAGCTATGCACACAAAACGTCAAAAAATCCTAGCCACTAGCGCTATAGTTTTTGGTACGATTAATTCTAAATTCTGATACGATTAATTCTAATCCAATGCTGATCCTAATCTAATTTTAATACGACATGATTAATCCAATAAATTCTAATATGATTGATGAAAACTAAAATTTGTCAATGATAATAATAGAAAAAAACGTTTTTCATAAACAAAGTTAAAAAGATTCGTCATGAAACTTTATTTCGCCTATATGCCATCTTATTACATACAGGGCTTGGTTAGGAGTAACGCTGTATAGAACTTGTAAATTTAAACTCCCGCGACGATCGTTAGGTGCAGCCATTTTAATGGTAAGTCATTTGAAATAAGTTTGAGTAAATAAGATAACATTGAGTAAAGTTTGACAAAAAATCCGAGTATTCGTAGTACACTCTTTGCTAACTAATTACTTTATATTGTCAGTAAGATCAATAACGTGTTTTTGGTGAATCAGTGGTGCACACTGGGATGGCGACGCAGTTCGTTTTACCAGGTGGCGTGAATGTTTTAAATTATTAAGTATTTCCTTTTTCAGTTACGTAAGTCCTAGCAGGTAAACGTAATGCTAAGCAGTATAACTTTGTATGAAAAATTCTTTATGATATGCAGTAGGCGCCTCTTAATAGACTCACTTTGGGACGGAAGTGTTTTAACCCATTTAAATGACCGATTCAATTAGTCAAAGGGTGTAGCCTATTACTACTATACAAGTATGAGTCATCACATTAATATGCATTGCAAAAGCTTTAAATGAATTTTAGAATTGAATTAATGTTAAAAAAACCCGTGTGCAATTATTTAAAAAGCATAATTTATGTAAGTGGATTAATAAAAGATAAAAAAAATCGCAAAAATCTGATTATTACCACCAAAAATCACAAAAATTCATGCAAGGTCGGTTGTTTCATTTCTTCACGAAGAAGTTGTTTCATGTAATTCTCATAGTGTTAAAAACATTGAAAACGTGTTGCTGTTTGCTGCACATATTCAAGCAAGACACCTAGTCATCAAAACTGCATTACTAAGCTATTAATGCATATGATAAACATACTGTACCTGCTTACAGACAAAGCTGTACTTAACATGACTGTTTCTACGTAAATTACAGTGTGCAAAATCAAGGTGAACATGCCATAAAAGCAGTAAAAGCTCTTTGGTCACAGACAAGTGTTTGAATAAAAATATTAAGTCAACTATGCAGAGTTATTTGAGTCAAGTGGCGTTGGTTTTATATACATTTGAAGAGGAGCGTTCCAAGTGTTTTTGAGTCAATTAAGAGATTGAGTCTATTCACCGTGAGTCTAATGAACGGCGCCTACTGTATGAGACCTTTGTGTTGCAGGTCTAACAAAAGTGTGTTAACAAAATAAAATTATTGTGTGATAAAATGAGTCTTTCTTCAATGCCACAGTTACGTTTTTTGCCTATACTGATTATTTTATTGCTGTTAAAGCGACAGTTAACAATTACAGCTGGACAAAATGTGGAACTTCTTGTCGACCGGTCGTCTATTAGTCACTGGCTCACACTGAATGGACAGCAAAACGACACAGACGCATCATGTGTTCGGACACTTCCAGCGGTCATCCCAAGTATTTTTTCAAACGTTCCATCTGTCATCAATTTCGGGTTGTATGGGCAAATAGTTCAGGAATTGCCAAGCTATTTGAAGAAAAAACTCAAATGGAAATTTATTGCAAAGGGTGGCAGTGCAGATATACAATACTTAAAAAGGATGCTACTGCTTTCGAATTTCCAATTCACAGACAGTCCTGACTGGATCGCTTACAATAGCATGTTGTCCAATAAAACAATGCCGGTCCTCCACGAAGGAGGGAAATTTAACCAGCTCCCAGGCTCCCAGGAGGAAGCCATGCAAAAATATACTTTATGGAGAAACATGAAAACTCTGATCTCAAAACACGGACAAGAAGAATTCGATTTTGTCCCACAGACTTTCATATTACCAGAAGAATTGTTTGAATTTTACGAGTACTATGGCAACCAGAAAAATCCAGGATTGTGGATTTATAAACCGTGGAACAGAGGGAGAGGCACTGGTATTGAAGTCATCAACTCCACGATCCAGTTACCAAACGCAGAAATAGTAATACAAGATTATATATCAAAGCCATATCTTCTCGATGGCTTTAAAGTCGATTTGAGAGTATTTGTTTACGTTTCATCGCTAGATCCGTTAAGGATTTATATACACGAGCTCGGAGTTGTCAGAATTGCTACGGAAAAATATTCCACTAATTCATTATATGACAAATCCATTCATATTACCAATGTATTCATTCAAAAGAAAAGTCCGAAATACGACTTTTCAAAACACGTGCAAGTTTGCAAGATCTTTGGCGTTATTTAAATCAAAAGGGCATCGATACCAAGCTTATTTGGCAACGAATCCAAGATTTAGTTGTAAAACAGTTTATTGCTGGTGAAAAAGTTTTGTACAATATGATGAACGCCCACGGTAAGAGCCCTTATTGTTGCAATGAACTATTTGGACACGATATTATCTTAGATGACCAACTGAAACCATGGTTGTTGGAAGCTAACACCTTTGCTGCATTTGGAGATGATAATATCGGAGAGATGTTGCAAGACCGACTCAATTTAGCTGGATATCGTTTGCCAGAAACACCGAGAATTCGTGTGAGCAAAACTGTAAATAGTAATTTCTCGAACTCTTTTGAGCACATCGTAGGACCCACGTTACCAAAGCCATTATCTAGTTCAACTCTCATGCCACACGAACATTTAAAGCGTCTCCACTTTACAACTAACGCGTCAGAAGAGGAAATAGAATCTCACATTCTAGACGATCTTACACCAGCTGATGTACGTGAATTAGTAGAAGCAGAGGATGAGTACCAGAGACGAGGAGGTTTTCAGCGAATCTTTCCTAGTCCAACGTCTCATAAATATCTTAGATATTTTGAGCAAAAGCGTTACAGCAATTTGTTACTCGATGCCTGGACAAGGAAGTATCATAAGAAACCCAGTAAAGGATGGGAAATATTGGAAAGGTTATGCAAAGAACAACGATATTTCTAACTCAAAACATCAGCAATACTTGTGATTCATGAATTTGATACAGGGCTGTATAGTCAACTCTCTGTTACGTTATTTGTACATTTTTTCTTTCCCTATTCTTGCAACTTATTAGGAAATTCAACTTTATCCTGAAAAAACTGAAATCACATTTTGATTTGGTGTGAAAATGTTCAGTTGAAATTTAGGCCAGTCTTTGTATATACCATCAGTAGCAGCTCGTAGCTAAAATTAGTTGGGGTGCTGCTTCTGAAAATTTTTAGCCATTGTTTTAGTACTGTGTGAACGAAACAAACATGTAATTTTAACGTTGTAATTTGTAATCTTAAACAAACATATGCAAAAGTTTATACATAAGCTTGATAAAATTGTAAACAAAAAGATTTTTTGCTCGCTAATAGCCTAAATTATCGCAGTTCAAGCTTGATCCATTCACGGTAAGCACGGGACAACTGACAGCAAACTGTACGAGCGACATTACATTCTCTGCCTGGGCTCAGACATGTGCGCATTGCCACATGCGCACAATAGTCATACACCGCAGTGCCGGGCTATGAAGCAAACAGTACTACCCTCACATGCTCTAGTTCCGTACAAGTATAAAGAAAGAACTAAAGAAAAAAGACTTATTATATTGAATATTATCGATAATATTGCGTGAAAATAAGGAATGCTGCAGTTCCGCACTACCTATACACGAGCCGCCACTGATCCTTTTCCCACACTGACGTTTTTTACCCTCCCTAATAGCAGGGAGAGTATAATGGAATAAATTGTCCTATCCCCAAAAAATTTCTGAAGGTAGTATAATAGCCTGGAATTTACCTTGACAAAGTAACAAAATTATCATTTTAACAAGCTAAAACTGAACTCAGTAAACTAGATAAACCCGCCCCGCACCTATATGCTACATACTCGTAAGTTTGCATGGTCATCTGAAAGTCAACAAAAATCTGTATGTAAATAATGTAATGTTGTCGGAAACAATTTTTATAGTTGGACAATCGTTCTACTTAAAGCTAGTTAAGAAGTATTCCATGTATAGTAGGAACGTAAACTTCTGTAGCTTAATTGTAATGAATAACTTTAAAGCCAAGTGAATCACTACTGTCATCACCTCATTAACTACGTAATTATGTAAATGTATATGACAGTAAAAGACTTTAGGCAGGAAGTTGATCCTTGGGAAAAACTTGTGTGGCGCACGAAATGGTTGGAATAGCGTTTTTTCTCATGTAATAAAAATTTCTAACATGTTGATAACTAATTTGTAGTTAATGTATAGGCAATTAAGAAAGTATTTATATTTTATGAAACTGTGCATAAATATATAGAGAAATTAGTACTAACATTTATGACTGTAACTCAATATAACGTCTAACACATTTATAAATGTATTTCAACATGTCGTCTAACATTGTACAATTGTTGTGAATAAGTATTTGTATCATGATGTTTTAATCATTCGTTTTTTGCTTTTATTTATCTCTAGCCACGACTAATAATATGCTTTTCGTGAACTTTGTTTAGATACAAAAAAAACGATCATTCTAATAACACTAAATCCCACATTTCAAGAGCAAACAAACGTAGTTTTCTTTTCGTTCTCGAGAATAAGACCCTTTTTAGAGGGGTATAACTAAGGGCTGTCACTGTGCACCTATTCTCACACTGATTTATGTCTACCCTAACCTAAATAACTCTTCTGAGCCCTGCATTTTTTTCTGCCCTTTTCAAAAGTCTTCATAACCGTAGTGATTAAATGGCTTCAATGGCTTCACAGATTTTCCTGACAGGTTACACAAAGACAAACTGCGAATTTGTGTCTCATAATACGAGGTCCTTTCAAGCTTTTGTAAAATCAAAGCAGTTCCGTACAATAGACGCTAATTACTCGAGAGACGGATCGTTTGCATATCAATTAACGGGTAATTAATGCAATTAGTATCACAGAAACTGACTCCATTCCGTGGGAGTGACAAGCTTGATAATGCTGCTATATCCTGTGTCAGTTTAATATCAACTAAACTATGCAGGTGAATATTCTTCATTGTAATTACAGAATACCTAGCTAAAAACTTGCCCAGGCGGCGTGCTCAGTAAGATTGTTAAAGGACAAGAAAAGGGGTACCTTTGGTTGGATTTCAGAACTACTTTATGGCAATTTTATGCACATATCATGCTTGCGTTGAAAACAATTTTCGTTTGTTTACATTTTAAATCTCCAGTAATACTGTTCCGACGGCACCATTACGTGACGTCACTGCGCCACGTAAATCAGGGGAAGAAAAGGCAATGTTAAATTATGACCAAAAAACTTTGCGTGCAAATCTATATTACTTAACATTTCACTTATCTGCTGGAAAGATTTATGTAACTATAAATAATAATTTAAAATGTTTGTGCCAATTGGAAAAATCTCGCTGACCCACCCTCCAGAGTGCGCCACTCACTAGCCAAAAACGTATTCTTAATCCTATTGACAAGATACAGTAATTTAAAATTTTACTTGATTAGTAACATGTATGCTACGAATGCTCTGATTATTTTTTCAAACTTACTTAATGTTATCAAAACTTGTTTCAAACGACTTACCTTTAAAATGGCTGCGCCAAACGGTCATCGCGGGAGTTTAAATTTACAAGTTTTATGTTGCCGACGCAAGCCCTGCATGCAAAAAGGCAGTATGTAAGTGGTATAAAATTTCAAGACGAATTTTTTAAGCTTTATGTAAGTGGAGGGTTTTCTTGTGCCTTAAAGAAAAAAAACAAGTCACTCAGTTTATCGGGTTTATTTTACTGTTGTCACTTAAATTTAGAAAAATATAAAAATTTATTTATTAAATCCGATTTATTTTCAAAATAAAATAATTCAAAACCCTCCATTTGCAGGGTAAGAGTGCACTAATACATGTAAAAATAAGCTACGTATTAAAACTCAATATATGTGTAAACGCACACGTGCATACGGTAGGTACGGCAGAAGCTTAGACTCCTTTGCGTTCAACCTTTTACTTGGCAAAGTTTGTAACTCTTTCCTATGTACAGTTGGTTTAGCCAATAGTCATTACTGTAAGTGTCTTACAGATATATACAAACGCCTGAATACTTAGTATTTGACTACCCTTTCAAATATATATATATATATATATATATATATATATATATATATATATATATATATATATATATATATATATATATATATATATATATATATATATATATATATATATATATATATATATATATATCAGTTAAAATAAATAAATATATAGTATATATTTATATATATATATATATATATATAATTTGCGCGATTTTGCAGCTATTATATATATTTATATAAAAATAAAAAAGTTTTAAAACGGTAATTTTGAAACTATTGCAAAAATAGCTACATGTTCTATGATACTAGCTTTTTAACAGAGATTTCGAGTACAACATCAGTGAAGGCTGCACATATAGATACGTCTGGCGTTCTGGCGTTTGTATATCTCTAAGGCAGTTACAGTAATTACTATGGGTTAGACCAACTGTATATAGGAAGCAGTCATAACCTCTGCCAAGTAAAAGGTTGAACGCAAAGGAGTCTAAGCTTCTGCCATGTCTACCATATCTACCAAATCTACCAAAGAAATTTGTTGTTGGAAGATATCTACCTTAATCTTTGCAACATAGAAATATGCAAAGAACTGCCTATAGAACATAAATTTAAAACGCACTATCCCTGAATAGAGATTTTCGGTCATGGTCGTTGCCGCCACTCACTTGAAGATTATGACGTAACTGGGAGTATTCGCGAGCTGCATAAACTAACTCAAACTTCTGCAGTTTACCTAATATTCACGCGAAAATATTACGAAATTAGTTATGTAAAAATTTGTAAAAATTTACTATGCTTTTGATGAAGATTGACAGTGCGCTACTTTTCTTGAAGACGAATGACGTCATTGGAAGAAGAAATGGTATTGAAAATGGGAGCGCCCAAGCATGAAGTGATCACGACTTTAAAGTGATTTTACTGATTACACGAGGCGCTTATTGCGGTTTTATTACCAAATCTTTCTAACATTTTTCGCGAACATTGATATAAGCCTAACCTCCTAGAAG
The DNA here is from genome assembly GCA_030141605.1 of Tubiluchus corallicola. Lineage (NCBI taxonomy): Eukaryota > Metazoa > Priapulida > Priapulimorpha > Priapulimorphida > Tubiluchidae > Tubiluchus > Tubiluchus corallicola. Next base: position 379,000 of record JAQGDQ010000166.1, on the reverse strand, counting down.
GCTTGATCTTTCCTTTAACTGGGGTGTTAGTACTAAATTTCTTATTTCGTATTGAACTGTTAGTATTGAGTTAGTAGTGCAGAGCCGACAATAGGCCGCGAAAGTTTATCCCTTTTCTTACGTGACTAATGAGTGTGGGGAGGGGGCGCACAGCTATCTTGGCACGCCCACTCTTAAATAGCTAGCATGATAATATCAATAATTTGTCTGCTCAGCAAAAATTGTTTGTATTGGTCTCTTTTGTAGGCCACGGAACAATGGATTTCAATAAGCGTTTCTACGGTGCCAGCGATTGATGATGATCGTGAAAAGATCAAAGGTTAAGTGTACCAGACAACGCATTTGTGTACGCTTGACAACGCCTGGCAGACCATGCTGTTGTAATAGTAACAATTTTACCAGCTAGCTAGAACCTTACCTAGTTCATTTGT
>JAQGDQ010000166.1:367157-377186 GCA_030141605.1 Tubiluchus corallicola | reverse complement strand
TTGTGATGATAATGATGATGACGATGATGTTGATGATACTGATACGAATTTATCGTAATAATGATGATGATGATGATGTTGTTGTTGATGACGACGACGATGATGATGATGATGATGATGATGACGATGGTGATGATGATGATAATGATGATGGTGATGATGATGATAATGATGATGATGATGATGACGATGGTGATGATGACGATGATGATGATGGTGATGACGATGATGATGAAGAGAATCCGTACGTTTGCTGGTCATTTATACCCGCAGTAAATACAAAGTCTGTTTCTCCATAATCAATAAACGGTAATCAATAATACTCATTCAAACTTATAAATTTAAATGTTACACATATGTTTGAAGCAAACAACGTTAAAATCCTAGGCAAAAAGGACACAAACACGGCAATTTGGCAATAGTGGCATTCTTTGCACAATATAAAATGCTAAATGCAGAATTGAAGCTATCCCAATCACCTCCGCGTGCAGTATGGTGAGAGCCAAGCTGGCGTTTGCAATTCTCCTCAATCCTAGTACAAAAATTATGGCTTCGTCTGACTGACGTAAGACACCTGGCACACACTTTATGTAGTGCAAGTAATGTTCAAGATCTCAAGATAGCAGAGGACTTATACATTATGAAGCAGCGCCCAATTTTTAATACGCAACTGTCATCAGTGCTGCATTGTCGTATTCAGTTTGTTTCTGTGTTTTGAAATTTGTTTGACCATGTTCTTCAGGGTCTGTAGTGGACCTGGTGGGTTTAGTCTCTTGTCACTTTCACATTGACATGCTGATGGTTTCCCTTATTGAAGTTCTCATTTGTAAAATGCGCAAAATGTAAAAGTTGTTTCATTCTTAGTAGCAGATTTGTTGACTGGTGACAGTCCTTTCAAATCAGTTACAAATCATTTCAAGAATTGCAAGTTAGGTTAGTTATAATAAAATAAGATTACTTTAAAATGCTGAAACACTTATAAACAAAATGCATCGGATTACGTAGGTGCAAGCTATTATATAATGACTGTATAATAGTAAACATACTTATAATGTTTACTGCTGTGGTTTTTCACTATGTAGATTTGGATTAATTGTTTACCTGTTGTGTTCTTTTCTGGCTCTCATGTGTTAAGTGGAAATTTTGCACATTTCACTGCAACTTCTTGCAACTCTGCAACAACTATTGACAAGTTAAGTTCTAATCTGTTGTTTTGTAGTTTCAGTTTGTGCCTTTGTATCATTAATGCGTTATTTATTATTTTTGGCTTCATTTTTAGTTTGATAATGGCTTCAGTAGCCGAAACGATCGTCTCTCAGCAAACATGTTAGTAAAAAATAATCGGGAGGAACAGTGACAAACGAAAGAGCTTTTGATTTTGTTAAAAATGTCATTCGATGGAATAGTCTTTCGCGAGGTTTTTAATGCTTTTACACTAAGAAATTTGCTCTAATCGCAATTGGAAACTTAATGTAACACCATTTGACGGCAGCGAGCAAATTTCTGCAAACCGCGTCGCTTCGATAACAATATTTGAAGGAACACCGAAATCCGACGAGCTCGCGGGTGTTCGTCTTCTCCTCGCTAATCTAGGAAAAAAGTCACGCAAGAATGCATCAAACCAAATAAGCAGAAACGACGATGTCATAATATTACTGCTTCCCTGCAGCATCGCTGTTTGTCACTAATTTTGATAGACTGTCGGAGGAGTATGGTATCCCCTCTGCGTAGTAGCGCCATTATTAACCGTGAGACTAGGACGGTAACGAGATTTAGTATTGATAGAAAATGCTGTTCGACACAAATTACTTGTTGAAAGAGACTCGGGACGGTAATAAGGAAGATTGGAAGCTAAATCATAATTACAACCCCGTCCTTCGTAAATTTAAAATGACTTATAGACTGGAATATCTCAGGTACGAAGTCGACGTCGCAAGAATTTGTCTGAAATGGCGTTCAGATTATAAGTAACAGTTTTTTTACTTCAATGTTCACAAAAATGTTAGAAGGATTTAGTAATAAAACTGCAATAAGCGTCTCGTGTAATTAGTAAACCCACTTTAAAGTCGAGATCACTTCATGTTTGAACGCTCCCACCAATGACGTCATTCGTCTTGAAGAAAAATGGTGCAGTGTCAATCTTCATCAAAAGTGTAATAAATTTTTACAAAAGCATTAGATAGGTGATTTTATAGCAATTTCTGTGAACATTAGGTAAGGTGGAGATGTTTGAATTAGTTAAAGCAGCACACGCTCACAGAAAATCACGAAAGTCACGAAAAATCACGAAGTCTGGCAGTTACGTCATGATTTTCTGGCAGGCTGAGAAACTGACTAACTGATTGACTGACTGACAGACTGACTGACTGGCTGACTGACAAACTAACTGACTGGCTGACTAATTAACTAACTGACTGACTGACTGATTGATTGACTCGCTAACTGGCTGACTCACTGACTGATTGCCTGCGCTTTTACTTGTACTTTTTATACATAAGTATAAAATCTGTTCTTGGAAGACAATGCTTGCAAAATACTCATCATGTGTAAGGGTGTATATGACGTTAAAATAACATTAGAGTAATGCAGTGATTAAAGTAAAAGTCAACTTTTATTTACAGGAATGATCTAAAATCGTATCGACCCCATAGCGTTACACTAATCTTTCGTAACTTGTCATCATGCTTATGCATTCTCATGTTGTAACAGTTACATCTTGACATCTTAATCTGTCATCTTAGTTTTGTTTACATTAGAAAAACAAAAAGTAGTTATTGTAACAAAAGCTAATCAGATTTACGGTTTTTGCAGCTTCGATTAGGACTTTCGGAGATTTTCCGGTGTATCTGCGACAAAATCATTTTCAATTACAACTCTAAACATCACAAAATTAAAAATTAATAAAAGTGCCACGAAATTTCGGACAGACTGAATGTTTGCCTAATTGACTGACTGACCAATCGACCAAGAGAGACTGACTGACTAACTAACTACTTGACTGACTTACTGACTAAAGACCTACCTACTGATTGATCGACCGACTGGGTCATGGTTGACTGACAGTTGGCTGAATGACTGCTTGTTTGACAGCCTGCTTGACTAACGGTTTGACTGACTGTTGACTGAGTGGTTGTCTGCCTGCTTGTCTGACTGTTTGACTGTTAACACATTGGTTGATTGCGTAGTTCACTGTCTAGTTGACTGAATGAGTGACTGCTTGGTTGACAGCCTGTACGAAAGTAAATAGCACTTTTCACTTAGTCAGGCGTTGTGGCCTCGTATGCCAATTGTATTCAGTAATGGGAAACAGAAAACTGATATAATAGCACCAATAAGCGACATCGATCACGCTCATTCTATAGCACGTGCTTTTGCCGAGTTTGATTGATTTTGTCACAGCTTTGCTAAATCAATTCACTTTCATTTGAGGCAAAGCAAATACTAATTCCTGCTATAGAGCATATCATGCTAATTAAAGATTTTACAATTATTTGTAAATCTGTCAGTTAGTTAGTGAGTTATTCAAGCAGCCAGTCGGTCGGCAATGGGTAAGCCAGCCAGCCAGTGAATTCAACCTGGTTGACTGCTACATTTGGTTTATATGTAGGTTTAGACTTATGTAGGTATAGATTCATGCAGGTTTAGATTTATATAGGTTTAGAGATATGTAGGTTTAGATTTAAAAAGGTTTAGATATATGTAGGTTCAGATTTATGTATGTTTAGATTTAAGTAGGTTTAGATTCATGTAGGTTTAGATTTATGTAGGTCTAGATTTAAGTAGGTCTGGATTTATGTAGGTTTAGATTCATGTAGGTTTAGATTTAAGTAGGTTTAGATTCATGTAGGTTTAGATTTATGTAGGTTTAAATTTATGTAGTTTAGATTTAAGTAAGTTTAGATTCACGTAGGTTTAGATTTATGTAGGTCTAGATTTTTGTAGGTTTAGATTTATGTAGGTTTAGATTTAAGTAGGTTTAGATTCATGTAGGTTTAGATTTATGTAGGTCTAGATTTTTGTAGGTTTAGATTTATGTAGGTTTAGATTCATGTATGTTTAGATTTATGTAGGCTTAGATTCAGGTAGGTTTAGATTTTTGTAGGTTTAGATTTATATATGTTTAGATTTTTGTAGGTTTAGATTTATATATGTTTAGATTTATGTAAGTTTAGATTTAGGTAGGTTTAGAACTGTTGCTATTACAATAGAAAGGGCTGCTAGGCATTATTAAGTGTACACAAATGCGTTGTCTGATACACTTAACATCTGACCTTTTCACCATCATCATCAATCGCTGGTACAGCGAAAGGTTTATTGTATTTCATAACAAAGCCCAGTGTTTGTCTTGTAACTGATAACACTTCATTTTTCACGTATTTTTTCAATCTCAACGGTAATTTGAGTTCAGCAGGAAATCAATAAACCGGTTCGCATTAATCCGCCTCGTGATCACTTGCTTTGATGTTGGGTTTTAATTAGCAGAGCGCATTAAAAATAATAATAATTAAGTGATCGCTGCGGCGTGGATAACGAAAACATTCATTGCAAAAGCGAATTCTTAGTTTGGACCAACAATTTAATCCTTTACCACTATTAAGATGGTAAATAATTAGCTTATTTTCCGTGACTTTTTTCGTAGCCAACATTGCGACTTCCCCGCCCCCGTGACTTTTTTCCTAGCCAACATTGTGACTCCTCCCCCCCCCCGTGACTTTTTTCATAGCCAACATTGTGACTTTTTCCCCCCGTGACTTTTTTGCTAGCCAACATTGTGATTTTTTTCCTAGCCAACATTGTGATTTTTCCCCCCGTGACTTTTTCCCTACCCAACATTGTGACTTCCCCCCCCCCCGTGACTTCTTTCCTAGCCAACATTGTGGCTTTTTCCCCCGTGACTTTTTTTCCTAGCCAACATTGTGACTTTTCCCCCCCGTGACTTTTTTCCTAGCCAACATTGTGGCTTTTTCCCCCGTGACTTTTTTCCTAGCCAACATTGTGACTTTTTCCCCCCGTGACTTCTTTCCTAGCCAACATTGTGATTTTTTTCCTAGCCTAAATTGTGACTTTTTTCCTGTGACTTTTTTCCTAGCCAACATTGTGACTTTTTCCCACCGTGACTTTTTTCCTAGCCAACATTGTGACTTTTTCTCCCGTGACTTTATTCCTAGCCTAAATTGTGACTTTTTTCCTGTGAATTTATTCCTAGCCAAAATTGTGACATTTTTCCTGTGACTTTATTCCTAGCCAAAATTGTGACATTTTTCCGGTGACTTTTTTCCTAGCCTAAATTGTGACTTTTTTCCTGTGACTTTTTTCCTAGCCAAAATTGTGACTTTTTTCCCCCCGAGAATTTTTTCTAGCCAAAAGTGTGACTTTTTTCGTGACTTTTTTCTAGCCGACTTTTTTCCCCACGATTTTATTTGCAGTCGCCGTGTGGAAATGCTGTAGCTTATTGGCCAGTTTTGCTATGTAGGCCTAAATTTTAGATAGCATGAAATTTAGGCGTTCAGCGACGAAGTCATCAACCCCCAAATGGTAACAAGGTAATGTAGCAAGGGTTTCATTTATGCTGGAAATGAGCTATAACCATAGTCACTCGCTACATCAGCACAACGTAAATGAAATGAGACGCTTAGAGTGGCTAATACTCCGTGAAATGAGATCAATTAGCTGTGATATACCGAACTTTGGTGGCTGTCTGTACTGCTTTAGTCACTGCACGAAGTCGTGACAGATGCACTTTATATCAACGCCCCCTCCCTCAGAGCGGGAAAAGTGAATTTGTCTGTTTTTGCAGTAGAAGATGTGAACAATTATTTTATTTATTGACATTTCTACTTATATTAAAATTGCATACAAGAAAGAAATCAGCAAGCGCAAATGCACTTAAGCATGTAATCTCGGGTATCCCACAGGGTAGTATATTAGTACCCCTGTTGTTCGTTTTATATTTTAATTATTTACCTGAAGTTAATATAATAATAATAATAATAATAATAATTATTATTATTATAATAATAATAATAATAATAATAATAATAATAAAAATAATAATAATAATAATAATAATAATAATAATAATAATAATAATAATAATAATAATAATAATAATAATAATAATAATAATAATAATAATAATAATTTAAAGTTCCCTTTTGCGTGAACAATTAACATAAAGCTTTTTGCCGACTGTAAATAGCAAACCTACACCTACATAACAGAGACTATTACTACCTCACTTTTACCCTAAATACCACGCTCCAGGCACCATTTTTAAAGTTTTTGGCATGACCCGGCCGCTGAATCGAACTCACGACTTCCCAGATGGAAAGCCAACGCATTACCACTAGACTATACCGCGTGGTCAAAATCGTGTTATTTGTATATATATTACATCACGAGGACATCGTGAGTAAATATCAGTTAGCATTCAAATCTCACAAGCATTACTCATCGCATATTAAAGGAAAAGTCAAGCCTTTTGGAAAGTTGGGCGTGTTTCAATGTAATTCAGTGTTTATTGTCAACAAAGGCTGCGTTCTTAAATCAAGTATCAGATATTTTTCCAGCATTCCCATTCATGCATGATATTGATAAGTTTATATTTTCAAACAAAAGTGGAGATGTAGAAGTTAAGAGAATTGTTGATTAATTATGTACATAAAATTTCAACTATACGTAAATGGTATGCTAAAGAACTAATTGCTTACAATAAAACTGTTTCCATGTGTGTTGAAGGAACATCTTGTAAGCACAGCATTGATAGCAAGAAAGCGTTAGGCAAGACAAGACAGGGAATAAAATTAGGTTGTGTATAGAGAAGACTACGATAGAGGTGCAGGTTAGTCAAAGGAGGTTAATTATTTTACGACGACGAACATTTGCGTAGTTTTGACATCCCCCATACAAAAAAGCACATAACGGCTTAATTACATGAGATACTAGTGAAAACTTTATATTTTCTGAAAGGGAATTAAATCTTGTTTCTAGCAAATTTAAGTAAAATGCTTAGATTTTTTCATTTAGTTGAGTAATTAACAGTCATGTAATTATGTCTTGTGATTTACTTGTATGCTAGTCGTTTCGTTTCCAAATTTCATTGAATTTGGGGAGTGGAAAGTTTAGCTAACAAGTTTTTGTTTTTACCCGTCAGGAAGGAATTAAAACACAAGAAAACCCTCCACTTACATAAGACTTAACAAATTCGTCTTGAAATTTCGTACCACTTATGCAGGGCCTATTTCAAGGGGGGGGGAGTGGGGATACTTCCCCGGGGCCTCACCCTCCAGGGGGCCTCGCGCCAAGGTAACCTTTTTTTGCTTTATGCGAACATACTGCCTCCTCTCCCCCCCTCTCTCTCTCTCTCTCTCTCTCTCTCTCTCTCTCTCTCTCTCTCTCTCTCTCTTTCTCTTTCTCTTTCTCTCTCTCTCTCTCTCTCTCTCTCTCTCGCCTTTTAGGGAATTTATGTATATTATGTATGTATTTATGTTAATATATATAATAAAATAGAGTTATAATAATAATAATCTCTCTTGCCGCATGCACGCCGTTTGCCAGTATTGACAAGTATTAAGGACTGGTCTTGAGAATAAAACAGTTTTTCTGTCAATTGTTTTTTCCTTTAACAACTGTATAACTCCATATTTTCTCTTCGAAAATGCTTCTCCAGCATTCCAGCAGTTCAAAAATTTTCTTGGCGCCAAGCATGGTGGCGCCCGCCCCCGGCGCTTCACCCCAACCCCGATGGGGCCTCACATGCCCCACTTCCCCGGGCCTCGCCTAGGCTGAAATAGGCCCTGCACTTACGTACTACCTTTTTGCGTATTGGAGTTAAGTCGGCAGTAAGGCTTTATAAAGCATCTGTTATATTAATATTCTTGGTATATATATATATATATATATATATATATATATATATATATATTTATTTATTTATATATATATAAGATTCGAGGCTACAGCCCGGACGAGGGCACCATTATCTATATATCAAAAGAAAGATCTCGATCTAGTGTCGTCTCATTGGGGGTTTATTTTTCGAATCGGGCCCACCGGGAGGAACGGGGGGCGAAATGTAAATTAAACTTCCTCGATGACCGTTAAACGCAGCCATTTTGACGATAAGTCATTTGAAATAACTTCAGATAACATTGTGTGAACTTTGAAAAATAATCAGAGCATTCTTTGCGCACACGTCACTAATTAAGCAAAATTTTAAATTACTGTATTACTGTAAAGATAAAAAACACATTTTTGGTTAGTGAGTGGTGCACCCTGGAGGTGAGTCAGCGACATTTTACCAATTGGTGAAGAGATCTTAAATAATTAATAATTTTCTTTTCTAGTAACTTAAGTCCTTCCAGCTGGTAAGCGGAAAGCTAAGTAATATAACTGGAAAGTTTTTTGTGACATAGTTTAACATTTCCTTTTCTTTCCCTGATTTACGTTGTGCGTATATGACGTCATGTAATGGCGCCGTCTGAATAGCATTGCGGGAAATTTAAAATGAAAATAAACAAAATATCCTATCAACGCGAGTACGATATATGCATAAAATTTCTGTAAAGTAATATAATATTTTAAGTCGATTTTCTGAAACCTACTTCAGGTGCCTCTTTTCTCGTCCTTTAAGTAACGTAATATCTACATTATATACAAGAAACCACGTGAGGTTAAAACCGTTACATTATTTCTATAACCTAATATATTATATATCACACAACTGCTTATCAAAATATCACGTAACAGACGCCATTTTATAAATACTTGCTGGAAATTTTCAATGTCATTTGAGCGAAGAAGTTTATTTTAACAGGCGTCCCTTTCACTCTACGAGAACGGAATACCTGCTTCCCTTTCCTGCTCTCTCATTTACAACTAACCAGACCATAACAGAATGAGGGAAAATAAATTCCCTATCGGGTTTTCTATTCATCATTCGTTCTCAACAGAAGTAAACGTAGATAATCTTTCAATAAGTCGAGTAAAAATAGCCTCGTTATTGCAAGAACCGTAAATCTTACTCAATGCAGATATGGTATTGATTGTAGACATCTGTTGTCGCATTATGTACATTTTAATGCGCTGTAAAAAGGCGACAAAATAGAAGCTGCAATTTTCAGAAGCCAAACCAACTGATTGTCATGTTAATAAAAAGATTCTCAAATCTAAGCTCTCCCGCGTGAATATTATAGCCCTGTGACAAAATTGCCAAGATAAAGGTACGTGAAAAGAAAGCATCATTCATCACTGTCTAGCCGTGTAGTAAATACTAGCCAACTGACCTACTACCAGGAACACTATAATTAAGTGCTAAGCTAAACCAGAAGTAATAGTAGGGTCAAATTGCTGACTTACCCCCCAAAATTGAAGGAAAACATTTTTTAGTGCTTTCTTGTAGCATTTGATGCAGAGAATAACACAATTATCCAAATTAGGCTTAAATTTGAGCACTGCAAAGGGCCTAATTATGACGTCAAAAAGATGGCTGCCATTTGACCAAAATGAGTGGGTATTTAGTCTACCAGAATGGTGAAAAAAATGCCCATTTTGCATTAAGGTGATTAATTTTGATTATGGAGTTAACCAAGTTCGTCCAATATGGTTCAGTCAATTTTCAAGATGGCCGACTGTGTTGCTGTTGTTAGCTTAGAGCGCTATCTTACCTAACAGGATACTGATTTTGGTGCATATGTTTTCAAAGTCAAGGAATTCAAACTGCAAAAAAGCGCCTCGTGTAATTAGTAAAATCTCTTTAAAGTCGCGATCACTTCATGCTTGAGCGCTCCCATTTTCAATTCCCATTCTTCTCCCAATGACGTCATTCGTCTTGAAGAAAAGTAGCGCACTGTCAATCTTCATCAAAAGTATAACAAGTTTTTACAAAAAAGTAAGCTGCGGAAGTTTGAATTAGTTTAAGCAGCGCGCCGTCACGGAAGCCACGACGCGCTTACGAAAATTCACGAAGTCTCCGAGTTACGTCATGAGTTTCGAGTGAATGGCGCAAAAATTTCTATTCAGAAGTAGTAT
>JAQGDQ010000166.1:322157-362157 GCA_030141605.1 Tubiluchus corallicola | reverse complement strand
CTCTATGTTAGTTGTTCACCCAAAAAGCAAACTTGAAATAAAGATTATCATCATCACCATCACCATCACCATCACCATCACCATCACCATCACCATCACCATCACCATCATCATCATACATGTATGTATTAGTGCACTCTTACCTTGCAAATGGAGGATTATGTATTATTTCATTTTGAAAATAAACGAGATTTAATAATAATAATAATAATAATAATAATAATAATAATAATAATAATAATAATAATAATAATAATAATAATAATAATAATAATAATAATAATAATAATAATAATAATAATAATAATAATAATAATAATAATAATAATAATAATATAGGACAATTCAGCCCTGCCTTTGGGTATCTTATTAAATCGTAGATGGGCGTCCACGCTTTTTTCAGCTCAATTTTGTTAATGAATACAGTAGCTAAACATCAATAGGGTTTACCTGTCTGAGTGGTTACATTAGCCATGTGCAAGAGACAAGCCTGGGAGAGAGAAAATCAAAGCTTTCAAATGCCAGAGAAGTCGAAACCACTTTATAATAAATTGGCCATTTACCGGCAGAAATTACCGCGGAAATTGTAATACTCGAAACGAGGCGGACAAAACGAAGCGTGCGCTTATCAAGGAGTAAGAGAATTGAACATTTTCTGTGAAACACCGCGTTTAATATTTCACAATTGCGGACGCTCATTTGGTCTAATGACAGCTTTTGCGAATCGAATCGGAACGCATCAGCTGTATTTTTCCTGCACGTGTAACTGCAGCTTACAAGAAGCCTTTTCACAGTTCCACTGATTGATAATGATCGTGAAAAGGTCAAAGGTTAAGTGTACCAGACAACGCATTTGTGTACACTTGATAACGCCTCGCTATTGTAATAGTAACAGTTTTAACAGCTAGATAGAACCTTACCTAGTTCATTTTTACTTGTTCCCAAGCAAGATCCTGCTAGTAAATCACTCTACGCACAAACTAATGCATAATTAAGTAAAGTTAACAACTGCGGCTACAAGAATATTAATAAAGACTAGGATTTTTCCCAAGGGACTTGACGTTACTGAACTGATGCTGCAGACGGGTTTGTTTTACATACATTCATAAGGTTTTAGTTAAGACACGTTGCTGTGGTACACTCAACCTTTGACCTATGGTAATTGTGCGTGCGTACAACGAAACTGGGGATAAGGCTTGTCAGTGAGCATTCTCTATCAGAAAGCGATTTCGAAACAACCGAATTTCAGCATTTTCAATTCCGAATCGAATTCGAATACAGTTTTAAAGATTTTCGAGTAAATTTTCGAATCACTAATAAAAAGAGGTCTCGCAAAAATCATGCATATTGTTTTACTTGTTGCTTTATTGTTTTAAAATTCCCTTTCCTTCCATACAAACTATAACACAAATATAATAGAATACATCTAAGTGTTAAAAGACAAGAAAGGGGGCACCTGAAGTAGATTTCAGAAAAATCACCTTAAAAAATTATATTACTTTACCGCAATTTCATGCGTATATCGTATTCGCGTTGAACGAATTTTTTGTTTGTTTTCATTTTAAATTTCCCGCAATACTGTTTCGACGGCGCCATTACATGACGTCACCTGCGCAAATGCACATCAGGGGACGAAAAGGAGACACAAGCCCCGCATGCGAAAAGGCATTACGTAAGTGGTATAAAATTTCAAGACGAATTTGTTAAGCTTTATGTAAGTGAGGGGTTTTCTTGTGCTTTAAAACACTAAAACAATGGGCAAACGCGAATAACCTAAATTTCAATACGTTAAAATTCTGTGAAATGATTGCCACTTTCATGGCTAAGCCTCCTCATGTTCCTCTTAATATATTGTCTCTAATTTGAAGATAAAAAGAGTTTTGGTTAAGCTTTTAGCCGTGCAAATAGCTAAGGATTTAGCGTGGAACATCCTTTTCCATTCAGTTTACACTAAAGCGAGTAGAACAATTTATCTTTTGCGTCTAGAGTTGAGTCATCTTCTAATTATATGATAAAAATGTCCTGCACCGTGATTAGGCCAGTTGTTGAATACGCTTGTCTGGTATGGCTCTCATCTCTCTCCCAAAATCTCTCTGATTTGTTAGAAACAGTTCAAAATCGCTCATTGAAAATAAATTTTCCAAATGAAAATTCTGCAAATGCCCCAATTTTGGTTAATCTTCATCCTTTATTTAACCGTCGCAAAAATTCATGAAAAACGTCGTTCTCATCAATTCAAAATCCTAATAATAAAATCCACACTCTATTGCCAGATGGCCGTACCCATAGATATAGTGCTCGCTATTTGAAATACTCCCTTACCTAGATTCAGAACAGAGAGATTCAAGAACAGTTTTATCTCATATGGCTTATTTAATTTCCAAACTTAAGTGTTGACTCATTTTAATTTTTATTTATTTGGTTCATATATCTTGCAACAGTGTAATAGTGGTTGTCATTGTATGATGTAATTGCTCATTCTTTTTAATTTTTTATTGCAATTCTATGCTGTACTGTTATTGAAGGTTTTGGCGGCAATGATGATTGACAAACAAAACTTGTTGGGAAAGCACGCGTTACAATGGAAGCTTGTCAGTTAGTGAACTGTCTCAGCAATCCTCTACAGTTCTCGCTTTCCTCGAGACGTACCTGCCGTCTCGCTGGCGCCTTTTTGAAAACCTCCCACTTTGACAGCTCTTCTCTCGGTGAGCAAATCAATTATTTTCCCCAGAAAGGAAGTAACAGCCGCCTGCATTTCTTATCGTTTAGTGAAAATAGACGAAAATCCCATGTAAATAATGAACACACCGAACTGTAATTGTAGATTCTCCGAGAGAATTTTTACATTAATAAGCTTTATATAGACTCAGCAAACATAAGCACGGCAGCCATGTGTACAAGAGCCTTATTAGCTACTAATTGTATTAATGTAGCAACCTAAGTCTCGCGCGATAAATGTAGTTTGCATATAACGGGTCTGTATTTTTCAGTAAAATTAATAGCTTGTGCCCACACACTTCTATAATATATGAAACGGATTGTATCTATAGTTAAAAACAACACAACTTTTACTTTATATGGCTTGATTTTTTTCAAAAATCTAAACTTGTTTCAGATGACATACGTTCAGATGGCTGCCCCTAACGGTTACAAGGGGAGTTTGAATTTATAATAATTGTACTATTGGTTTAAATTATCAATAAATCATGGCATTTTGCTCAGATTAAATTATGCTAATTTGCCTGAAGACGTTTTGAAATGACAACTGAAGATGAAATGCTGTCATTTTAAACAAAAACATTTATAGTTAAAAACAACTCAACTTTATTAAAACTTTTACATTAAAAAGTTAAAATAATGCCAAAAGTTTCGACAGACCATTGTTGTCATCATCAGTGCCAAATTTACAAACATACAACCAGTTTATATAGGCAGAGCCTATTATGCACTAATTAAGTAGTTAACAGAAGCTAAACAGGTAATGAATAAGCAGACCAGTAAAGAAATTAATACAGTAACTTAAACACTAATTATGTATTTACAAAAGCAAATAGGTAATGATGAAACAGACCAGTAAAGAAATTCATATAGTAACTTAAGCACAATTATGTATTTACAAAAGCCAATTGAGTAATTATTATGATGTTGCTGAGTTTGATGATTAGTTATTCAAGTTTTGGCTTTTACCTAGAAATCAAAAACTACTCGATCTTCGTTACAATTAGAGTGCAATACACCGTGACAATTAGGAAAAAAACAAATTAAATTGTGCATCATAGTTTCTCTTTGTTCTTTGTTTATTCAAAAGGGGGCTTTTAAAGGGGTGCACGTCTACATAAAAGTAGTAGTAGTACTAGAACGTTCGAATTTGAAATTGTAGATTTGAATAATTCAGTACTTCAATTGCACACATTCTTATTTATTTATTAGGCTAGGGTTTACAATTCCCCACACACAAGAAATTAGTTCGCGAAGCAGAGTAGAGTTAAGGTTAGGATTAGGGTTAGGGTTAAGGCTAGGTTTGGTTAAGGTTAGGGTTGGGGTTAAAGTTAGGGTCTTAACTGCATGTGTGTAAAGCAAATCCGTCTGTCGCATCAGTTCAGTAACTTCAGTTGTTCTGCGTGAACTTTACTTAATTATACATTAGTCTGAGCGTTGAGTGATTTATTAGCCGGATCTTGCTTAGAAAAAGAAAAAATAAACTAGGTAAGGTTCTAGCTAGCTGCTAAAACTGTTACTATTACAATAGCATGGGCTGCGAGGCGTTGTCAAGTGTACACAAATGCGTTGCCTGGTACACTTAACCTCTGACCTTTTCACGATCATCATCATCAGTCGCTGGAACTGTGAACAGGCTTATACATATTGAATCAAATTATTTATTTAAAAATGAAGCAATTTTATCAAAGAACTGGCCGTGACTTGCACTGATTTTATAATCTAGTAAAAAAACGAATTTAATTCGATTCTCTGTCTTCTACCACACTGTTTTCCCATCCCAGCGAGCAACACATTATTATTACCATTATTATTAATGTGAATTCTTTTCATCGACCATTAATCTACAATTACGCCCTATTAATTTGTGCCTAGGCAACATGAGTATACAATTAGGCACCGTTACTAAATACCTGTGCAATGCAGCACTCATTAATGGTGCCATGCTTTTCAGGAAAACATGATATTGTGTTAGTTGAATGACTCTGTTTCTAATTGAAAAACAGCTGCAAATCGGAAGGAATCATCTCAAATCATTTCACCAAGATCTAATGACACATTTAAGTGTAAGTGGGTATCGTTTGCCTCGTCAGGATGATGAATATAAAGCGTCTTTAATGAATAATTAATTCCCTAGTAAGTTTTTGCAAGTTCATATTATTCATTCGTTGCTAAGTAACGCATAGTTTTAAAAGTGAATTTGAAATACAGGGTGTATCAAAAGCCACTCTACACTTTCATTTCTGATTTTTTAAACGTCTCCAATGTCACTCCAATATGTTTTCATTGAGCGGGGAGCGGGGGTGTCTCGGCATTTTGGGATGGTGATTCATTTTAGGGAACTATCCTTGATGATTAAAGGACAAGTAAACACTCTTCACGAATGAAGCTGAAAAAATTCGTCTTGAAAATTTGCATCACTTACGTGATGTCTTATTGCACACAGAGCTCATATTAGCAGTAACGCTGTGTAGCACTTGCAAATTTAAACTCCCACCATTAGGCGCAGCTATTTTAATAGCAACTAGTTTGAAGCAAGTTTAGATAACAGTATGTGAACTTTTAAAAACAATTACAGCATTCGTAGCACATTCTTCGCTAGCTAAGCAGAAGTATGAATTACTTGTCAAAAAGAATAATGCGTGCTTTTTGGTGAACCAGTGACGTTTTTTGTGCACACTGGGATGGTGAAACAGATACGTTTTACCAGTTGGTGCTTACATTTTATTAAAGACTTTTTTCTAGTTACATAAATCTTTCAATTAAGCAAGCGTAATGCTAACATATTTTGGTAAGAAATTGCTTTGGGGCGTGCATTAAAATTCAGTTTTTTTCCCTTTAACAGGAATCAGCTAGCTGTATGCAATGTTCTCGAACGTTGAACTACGTCAAACCGTAAAGAATTCAACTTTCCTATGATTAAATTAGAACGTTTGAACGTAAAACACGTTTCTCTAAACTGCCAAATAATCCTTTTTCGTCTAATAAATCTGTTAAACTCTCTCTGCTGATAGCAATATTGCTGCCCAGAGACTAATCTTTTTCAAACGCCCAGCCCTTGTTTTAATGCCATGTTTTATCTCCTGCGAGCTGCGTGTGTGTATAAACTCGTTCTGCACACATAAATTTATTAAAATGACATTTTGCAGATTAAAAATAAGCCCAGGAGAGTTTGGTGTTGTCGTTTCATTCTCAGTGGCTTCGGTGAAATAAACTCAGTTGGTTAGTTTAAACGTAGTTTATTTGGTTTTATAAAAAAATCTAAAATAGGATTTTTATCAACTGAACAACATTTGCGAAACAATGTATCGCATTGTGGTTATTTTAAAGCAATCTATTTTATTTTTCGTTAATATTTAGTTTAGATATAGTTTATTTGTTTCAGATTAGACAGTTTTTAAAGCTGATACATGAATCGTCACTATCACTATACATTCAATAATGTGTACAAGCAGACGTGCAGAGAGAATTAAAGTAATATTAATACAAATAAACTCAAATAGATATAGACACATACAAATATTTATAAACAAAGACATATAGGTATAAAGTTAGTAACACAATGAATAATATAAAATTTAAATAAACGCAATAACTGTCTTAAAATTTACCAAAAATACATAAAAGGGCGCCTAAGGTCTGTTCACATTAACCCTTTCAGTCCCAAATTATTTTTTAATAAGAAAATAATATTTTTCGGCTTGGTACTTTTGTTCAGTATGTCCATCTTGTTTACATATAATAATAATTTTTTTCAATGGGATTCAATGGAAGCATAAAATGTGCTTCATTTTGCAACTGCTGATAATGTTTTAAAGTATTTAAGACATTTAGTATGCATGCTATGCTGATCTGTACAAAGTCACCTCTAAAGTACTGTACCTTGCGCAGTTTTTTATGTTATGTAGATTTTCTTGTTTGCCATTTTATCACCATTTTTAGTCTATTGTTATTGGCTTAAATCAAAATAACTATTAACAGATCAAATAACTATCCGTTTAAAATTTTGTTAATTTTAAAGGCAGAAAATATTCTCGTATCCCACGGGATACAACGGGAATGAAAGGGTTAAAACGTTTAGTTCTCCTAATGTAATTTTGGACGCAATCAAAAATTTTACTGTTAACAGCAATATTAAAATCATCACTTCCACAAAGATACAATGACAACTGTTTACTATTACTATATTATAAAATATTGATATTTAAAGGCAATAGTATGTTAATTAATTGACTGAACATAGCATCTCTGGCTTGATTATAATGAAGGCATTCTAGGAAAAAACGTTTTCAAAATATTCACCGCAACTACAATTTGGGGAGACAAGTAGACCATCAGAAACTTAGCAGACTTTCTAAAACCAAATCACAATTTAACTGACTAAAATGGTCGTGGAGAAATAAAGTTTGAAAGGGACACCGATGAAACAGGAACTCATTAAACTGAAACATATAGTTATATTCTTATGTGAGCATAGGTCATAGATGTAGTTTCATCAAACGTACGAATAAAAATTTTTCTAGATTTCATTGAACTACAAGTGACAGCAAAGTTCTCTATAAAATTAGCCCATATTTGTTTGAAATTCTGTAGATTTGAAGCATGTAACCGTGTGGAGAAGTATTGTTCCTTTACTATTTTCTACAGCACGCATAGCAGAATGAAATTATACAGTACATAAACAATCTCGTCTTTTAAAGGCAAGCTTCAATTTTCAGCTATGAAAGTTACCTCGTCTTAAAACTGTTTGTTCAACTCCCAAATGACTGTTCTCTGTTTTATCACTCCTTGAAAGCATTTATAGCAAAATCATCCTCGGTTTCTTAACTTCTGTGTACAACGCGAGATCAAAAGGAAAATCTACGTCTGAAACCTCGTACAAAACAGCTTTTAGCTTTACGAAGCCACTGTCTCTAAGACACCAATGAAAAACGTTGGCTGGTCGTGTCCAATTCCCAATGATACCCGAGGCGTTTCAATATCATAGACTATAGATGGATCAAACATATGCAGTAGTTTATAAAAGCACAAGGCTATAATGGCCATATTATACACAGTATTGGTTAATCTTGAGTGAGTACACAGCGCTGAGTGACATTATTACTGCAGCTACAAGAATATTAATAAAGACTAGGATTTTTCCCCAAGGGACTTGACGTTTATAAGATAGGTTATTGTGGTCCTTGTCGTGTGTTCGTGATCGTGGTGTAGTGGCACCAAATGTTACGACAAATGATGAGTGAAGTCAACAAAATGGTTTAGTAGCACCAAATGTTACTACAGACAATGATTGAAGTCAGCAAAATGGTGTAGTGGTACCAAATGTTGCGACAGATGATGAATGAAGTTAACAAAATGGCGTAGTGGCACCAAATGTTACTACAGATGATGAGTGAACTTAACAAAATGGCGTAGTGGCACCAAATGTTACGACAGATGATGAGTGAACTTAACAAAATGGTTTAGTGGCACTAACTACGATACGATACGATACGATACGATACGATACGATACAATAGATACATACACGATTGTAGGAAAAAGCATAAAACTGAGATATACAAAAATTGTAGGGAAAATCAATGACCCTATAACAGATATGTGCAACCAGTCTGTGGTGTTTAATAAGAAATATCATTAATTACTAGTTCTTTATCAAAAGCTTCAGACACAGTGAATAAACTGAAGAGTAAAAAAACGAGTAATTTATTATAATATATTATATTATATTATATTATATTATATTATATTATATTATATTATATTATATTATATTATATTATATTATATTATATTATATTATATTATATTATATTATATTATATTATATTATATTATATTATATTATATTATATTATATTATATAAAGGAGTGTCACGCATGCGCACTTGGTAGCCCTAAATCCATATGGGTATAAAGTACTTACCAATAATGGATACGAAATAATGTAACTCCCTGTGATCTTTTTCTCAAGCTTCTAATAATATCTATAATCCAGAAATTTGCGGCTACAAAACTGAAAGATAAAAAAATGTATTTCGATAAACGTTTCGCGTCTTTTATAAATTTATGTGTTATCAGTATAATCTTAGGTTTACGTAGGCCTGTGTTCAACGTTACTGACCTTACAGCGCATCGATTACCTGCAAATAGTCTAGTTATTATTATAGTGTAATTATTTGTCTGTAATAAGCCTCTTCGCAGTTTCCACGGCAACGCGTCTTAACTACAACCGCCACGTGACATTTGGGTAAAGCAAAGCCGTGAAGCATCTGTTTAGTAACTTCAGTTGTTTTACGTGGACTTTACTTAATTATGCATTAGTCTGAGCGTAGAGTAATTTACTAGTAGGATCTTGCATGGAAAGAAGTAAAAATGAAATAGGTAATGTTCTAGCTAGCTGCTAAAACTGTTACTATTACAACAGCATGGGCTACTAGTGTTTTCAAGTGTGCACAAATGCGTTGTCTGGTACACTTGACCTTTGGCCTTTTCACGATCATCATCAATCGCTGTAACTGTGAAAAGGCTTATTATAAAGATCAAGAAAATGCTCAAGTGTTAAACCGTTTTGCATAGACGATACTTAGTATAATAGTTCAAAGAAACTTAGGATGGCAATCTAAAAGAGAGTAATTACGAACTACTAACATTACGCTAATTGTTTAGCTATTGTAGTCTGTTCTTTGATCTTCTAATGATGTAAAACAAAATTAGACTTTCTGTAAGTAGAACAATAATAGTTAAAAACAACTCAACTTTATTAAAACGTCCTCATTAAAAAGCTAAAATCATGCGAAACGTTTCGACAGAGCTACTGCTGTCATCATCAGAGGTTGATTTGGTGCTTAAAAACATACAACCAGTTTATATAGGCAGAACCTATTATGCACTAAGTAGTTAACAGAAGCCAAATACGTAGCGAATAAGCCGACCAGTAATGAAAGGTGAAGGATTTCTTCAGGTCTGCTTAATCATTACCTATTTGACTTTTGTAAATAGATAGTTAGTGCATAAGTTACTGTATCAATTTCTTCAGGTCTGCTTAATCATTACCTAATTTGACTTTTGTAAATACATAATTAGTGCATAAGTTATTGTATCAATTTCTTTTCTTCAGGTCTGCTTAATCATTACCTATTTGACTTTTGTAAATACATTTATAACATACATACATAAGCATGATAGCAAACTGCAGTGTTCGTCTGTGACGTCAGTGTGCGTAGAGCTCGTTTTCGTGACATCACATCAGCGTCTTAAACCAATCTTCGCTTACAAAAACATGGTTGACGCGCAGGGAAGATGCCTACCATTGCACAAACTGTGGTTAGTTTGTGATGTAAGTGATAGCTGTATTCGGTGGCCGTTAATTAACTTCCCAAGCTAATTATTAATAATAATATTTCATAATAGTAATATTATTATTATTATTATTGAAATATTAGAAACAATTGTTAACTTTTATAGACAAGAAAATGTATATTTCTACAGTAAATTAAAATGAGATTGAGACTAATCAATCGTCCAGTTTTCCTTTAAAGGGAAACTTTAAAGTGTGTGTAAGTGGAAAGAAAATACGAGTATTTTAAATATTTTCTAGACCACGTGTTTTATACCTCGTCACACAAACTATATTTTTTATTGATTTTAGAGAGCAAATTTAATGATTTCACATCGTCTTCGCCCGTCAATCACTTTGGTTTATACAATGTTCAAGAAAATATCGTATTTACAACAACAATTTACGTATTGTGTAACTTGCATGCACTGCTACTAATGTCATTTTAATTTGCTGTAATTGCTGATTGTAATAAGAGCTCAGGCATAATGAGAAATTATGACGCTCGGTGTCGTTTTTAGCACATTTAAACTTTGTTGATATTTATGGCTTATTAAATTTGCTTAGAACATAATTTGCATTATGATTATGGTGACTAGGATTAAGCAGAACAGAATGTGATAAGGCTGCTGGGAATTTCTGATTTTTTCATTAATTCTGATTACAATCTACACGGATGAGCTAGTGAACTGAGTCCACATATACATGTACATGCACATACACATACACATACACATACACATACACATACACATACACATACACATACACATACACATACACATACACATACACATACACATACATATACATATACATATACATATACTTATGCATCTGCATATACACATACGTATAGATACATACACATATACTTACACGTATACGTATAGGTATACACATACATGTACTTAAACATATACATATACACATACACATACACAAGTTTGAAGTTATCACAGCATTCGTAGCTCACACGTCACCAACTAAGTAAAATTTTAAATTACTGTATCTTGTCAATAAGATTAAAAAAACGTTTTTGGTTAGTGACTGGTGCATCCTGGAGGGTGGTTCAGCAACATTTTAACAATTTTTAAACATTTTAAGTGATTAATTTTTTTTTCTTGTTACATAAGTCTTTCCAGCAGGTAAGCGAAATGCTAAGTACAGTAATATAACTTTGCATGGAAAGATTTTTTGGGACAAATTTAACATTTCCGTATCTTCCCCTGATTTACGTTGTGCGTATATGACGTCATGTAATGGTGACGTTGGGACCGTATTGCGAGAGATTTAAAATGAAAACGAACAAATATTTTTAAGGCGAGAACAACATATTCATAAAATTGCTGTAAAGTAATATAATTTTTAAGAAGATTTTTCTGAAACCTACTTCAGGTACCCCTTGTCTTCTCCTTTAAACGTATTTTATAGCTATGTCGTGTTCTTTTATTGAATGCGTCAGCATCTACTGACTGCTGCAGGGAACGAAGCTCTGATTGTTGTGAAGGCAAGAAAATACAGAACATAATTATGCAAAAGATCAGGCCTTTGACATACCACGACATTTATTACACGGTCA
Organism: Tubiluchus corallicola; assembly: GCA_030141605.1. NCBI lineage: Eukaryota > Metazoa > Priapulida > Priapulimorpha > Priapulimorphida > Tubiluchidae > Tubiluchus > Tubiluchus corallicola. The sequence continues at coordinate 350,518 of JAQGDQ010000166.1, read as the reverse complement.
GCATTCCGTCATATGCATAAAGCCGTCACAGCAGATGTGGCAGGTGTGAACCAACCCTAGTGAAATAGCAATAATAAAAGAGGAAATGAACTCTACGAATAAAAATACTAAATGTTGCAAAACCATGTGAATTAATTATGTATTAATCGCAGACAATGTTTTCATAACATACGAATTTTTGTTCTGTTCAACCCAGTCGAAAGTACAAGTAAGATACCGAAACTGCTCAACTAACATTGCCACGTGTATCATACAGTATATATTAATATTTTTAAGCTGAAAAAGACAGATACAAGTGTGATTAATATGCTTTTGATGTGTCATATTACAATGAAAGAAACATCCAAGGTTTTTCACAAATGCACTATATATCGCTGACTTTGACATTTTCTTCACTTGACTTGAAGTACCAAAATATATGAACTCCGCCTTAGAAGACTTTAAGGCCAAAAATTTTTGCACCATCCGGGATTTGATTTCGCAGACACAAGCGTCTACAGCTAATTTAGCATTTTGCTCAAATACAGAATTATCAGGTTTGAAAGATATGTAAATATGTGAATCTTCTGCATAGAAGTGTTAATTAATTCAGTCCCTGCCTGAATCACTAACTGGGAGCACATATATAGTATATAAAATTGGGCCAAGCACTGAGCCCTGTGGGACATTAGACTGGACATCAATTTTTGAAGATGTAACGTTATTAATGCGCATACACTGCGTCCGATTACCAAGGCAACATTTAAGCCAATCAAGACCAGGCCTTTTATACCAAGGCATTTTTCAACAAGATATTAAGGCCAATGGTATAAAATGCAGAACTAATATCGCGTAGGACTGAGCAAACAACCAGTTCTTTGCGGCATCCAGGATTTCATTTCAGAGACACAAGCTTCTATAGCTAATTGAGCATTTTACTCAGATACAAAATTATCAGGTTTGAAATATATGTATACATATGAATATAGAGTTTTCGTTGTGCGAAGAAAACGTGTACTTGGCTTTAATTTACTTATTTATTCATTTAAAGTTTATTTTAGCACATAAAACATGTTATATAAAAGTTAAAATTTACACTAAAAACTAAGAAATACTGCACGTCATTTACTACTAAAAGAGCTACGAAAATAGACTTCGTAGAAATACTCTATTCTACCTGCGCTGTATTTGTTTCCCTGATCTCATTGCTGCTTGTGCTAAGCTTATTGATTCACCAAAGCAGCGTGTGCACAAGCTTGTCAACAGCTTCTGATTAGAGATCCTTCAGCACGACCTTCTCATAGTCAATATAGTTCCACCAATAAGTTCATTTCCGCTGAATTATAGCAGGGAGTGGTTTGTCGATCTTTCCAGCCAATCTCAGTCAAGTCTGCTCTTTTATTTAATATTTCACACACACAGACACACACACACACACACACACACACACACGCACACACACACACACCTAATGTAAATAAATTTTCACCTTAGGTGAAATAAAAATGGGTGCACTCAAAATTCCTACACAAGAATGGTAGTCCTTTAATTAACGATAAATTAACAAAAAAAAACCATCGTGATTAGTAAAAAAAACCTTGTCAACAATTTTTTTTAAGTCCATATGGTTTAGCCGTCCCTTTTATAAATATTTCTAACAATTTCAAGTCAAATCTTTTGGAGACACAGTTGTATAAATTTAAAGTGATGTACTTATGATTTCAACTTGCTGTTAGCTAAATGAAAAGCTCTGTTATCACTGTTAGCTCTCTTATCTAAATCCAACTTGCTAAACATTTATGTTCTGTTTTTTTGTCTTTGCAGTGTTCTTGTTCCTTCAGGACTTGTTCCACCATTCAAAATAGATCTTATAAAACCTATGACTTTTCTGTTACTGTATAAGCTCAGACGTAATTAAATGATTACAAATTAGGCACTGTTCTATTCAGGAGAATCTCCGCTATTCAATCATGATATTTGTTTAAACATTTGTAAGTGATTTAATTGGATAAAGAAAGCACGCCATCTTCAGACACTCCAACTTAGCCTTATGAGTAGCTTAGTCTGACGTTCACTTGCGTGATCGTACACACTAATTTATTGATCACCTGCTTGTTACAGCCCAAGATGTGCAGTGTTCTGCTGCTATTCCAGGAAAAACCAACCGATCAGCCAAGTACAAATTAAGGCCGTTTCATCTTTTAACAAGAATTTCTCCTTAAAAATAGAGTAGACTTGAGGGCAAAGTTTATCAGAGTGTTGTGTCTGGACAGTTGAAATTTTCTACATTAGCTGATTTCACACAAGTGATACTGTACATTGTTACAGTGCAAACACTGCAGTTACTGAAAGCTTTCTTAAATTTATTCGTGAAAAATCGATTTTTAATTTGTCCAAATTAAGCAAATGTATTTCATATATTATTCTGCATGAAAATTCGTTGTGTGAGGAGTAGAAACTTACGAAAATTATCAAATATAATGTAATTGTTGCATAATGAGAGCAGTTTTCACGAACCCATGCAAAATGCAGCCAACGTCTTTCTGTCTTGAAGGAGTAAATGACTGCAATTATTTTTTGTTACACGATACACATTTGCAAGGGGATCATTAAGACGATCTTTCCAGACAAACAGTGTTGAATGTCCTCCATAAAATGCGTTTCTTCATGCGCTTTGATTACACTTCATTTCAATGTGATCACCTTCTTAAATTTAGGGTGGGACACCTATGTTTGACAAACACTTGTAACTCCCAATTACTTAGTCAAATTTGTCACACGCCATGGATTTATGCGCTATAAACGGATATTTATGACAGACGAATTCATTACGTGGAAATATTATATAGACAAGAGCAATGCACTCAAAGAAGCCCAAAGGACTTCTGTAATAATCTTATAGAGTGGGGAGAAGTGCCATTCTCAGAGGATTCAATTCGAAGCGCTGACAATAAGACTATGCAAATGAATTTGTTTTATTAAATACATTCATCAAAATTGATACAATTTCTTACAAAGTGCCGCTTAGAATTGCAGTTGGTTTATTTATATGCCGCAACGAGGACATTTTGGGATTCGAACTGCAATTGATTTAGATTGGATTGTAGATTAATAATTCAATTATAGGGATGCTTGTATTATTTGAAGCAACCAGGCACACTGGAAAATATAAATTGCCGTAAATAATATATTTTGCCTTTTTATTTTTGCCGGGAAACAAATTATGATAAGCAAATAAGCAAATTAAGCTCGTAAATGATATTTTGCCTTTTTATTTTTGCCGGGAAACAAATTATGATAAGTAAATAAGCAAATTAAGCTCGTAAATGATATAAACTGCTGTTTATTCACACTATTTCGACATACACCTGTTCTTGGAGCTGTGGCAGCCTCTCCCTACTTATTTGACCTTTTTGTTTAAAGCAAATTAAACTGCAGGTCAAAACAATCTACTATTGAAAACAAACATACCACTTTTTCAAAAATGACTTAGGTGAAAGAATTATTTCCACACAAACACAGTTACGCGTTCGCGCCACTAGTTCTTCGCTGTTACAGGCATTTCGCCATTCACTAGTTAGACGGGAACTAACGCCTGCATTTCGCAAACGCATTGTACAAAAGTACGTGCTGTACCTCTCTGTTCAGATGTGTTAGTTTGTGACGAACTACACACGTTCGACAGCTCATGCGTGAGTGCAGGGGAAAATTTGAAATGCGAATTTTTTTCTCAAAGCATGTGTAGTTTTAGTACAACACACTAAATATCTTACAGTAGAACTGTAACTGTAGGCCAAAGGCTAAGTGTACCATAGCAACGCGTCTTAACTACAACCGTCACGTGACATGTGTGTAAAGCAAAGCATCAGTTCAAAAATTTCAGTTGTTTTACGAGGACTTTACTTAATTATGCATTAGTCTGTGCATAGAGTGATTTACTAGCAAGAACTAGCTTAGGAACAAGAAAAAATGAACCAGGTAAGGTTCTAGCTAGCTGTTAAAACTGTTACTATTACAATAGCTTGGGCTGCGAGGCGTTGTCAAGTGAACACAAATGCGTTGCCTGGTACACTTAACCTTTGACCTTTTCACAATCATCATCAATCGCTGAAACTGTGAAAAAGCTTATTATAACCTTTGTCATTCATGGCAACGAGATTGGATTTGGGGTGCTTGGTTTACACTTAATGGGCACTAATGAGACTCAGATACAATACAATGCATGGTTTATATATATCCATAAAATCTACGATAAGTAAGTGGCAAATACTTCAGGTAATAAACATTTCATATCAACACTATAGTTGCACTACGCAAGTACATTATACAAATAGGCCTAATGCAATAAAATTTGGGTACTTTTTTCTCTAATAAAAACTTACGTGAAAGAATTATTGCTGCTGAAATGTAAGAAATGTTAGATGCATCACCGATGCACATTAAAAATCATCCTGTTTTCCTTTAATCGTTAAAAACCTGAAATGAAATTTTTGCTGTCAAATTATTAAGACTCGGTATTAGTGAAAGCCTAGATGCTATTACACTGTGTGCGTGTACAAAATACAGCCTAGAGAAATACTGTAAAAAGAGAAAGTAAGTGAAGGAAGCAGCCAGGCAAACAGACAACGAACATGCAAACAAACAGCAATACAAGTACTGTAAAAAGAGAAAGTAAGTGAAGCAAGCAGCCAAGTAAACAAACAGCAATACTAGTACTGTAAAAAGAGAAAGTAAGTGAAGCAAGTAGCCAAGTAAACAAACAGCAATACAAGTACTGTAAAAAGAGAAAGTAAGTGAAGCAAGCAGCCAAACAAACAAACAAACGAACATGCAAACAAACAGCAATACAAATACAGCCTAGACAAATACTGGAAAAAGAGCAAGTTGTTGAAGCAAACAGCCAAGCAAACAAACAAACAAACATGCAAACAAATAGGAATACAAGTACAGCCTAGACAAACACTGTAAAAATAGCAAGTGAAGCAAGCAGCCAAGCAAACAAACAAACGAACATGCAAACAAGCGGCAATACAAACATAGCCTAGACAAAAACAGTAAAAAGAGAAAGTAAGTGAAGCAAGGAGCAGGCAAACAAACAAACGAGCATGCAAACAAGCAGCAATAAAAACGCAGCCTAGACAAATACTGTAAAAAGAGAAAGTACGGGAAGCAAGAAGCCAGGCAAACAAACAAACAGGAATACAAACAAACAAGCGAACTACAAAATTAAATAAACAAATAATAGACAAATAATAATGGTTTTTATTCAGGTCACGTTTTCAGTAACGAACCCAGTGCATAAATATGCAAGAATTATGATCAATAACGCACGAACATTCCACTAAGCGCATAAAGCAAGATAGCAGTTAAATTTGCCGCTTATTAAAGCATCTGAGAAGTCCATTAATAAACCCGCTGTGAAGCTTTTGTTTTCAACGGTGCGCAATTTCCGCGTAAAATTTTGACACCTAGAAAGTATTTAATGAGAAGAAATGGCGGAATCTATACATCTTCCTCAGCCTGACAAAGAAAACACAGAAAAATGCTGTAAGAGCAGCAAGATTTGATTATAAAAGTGAATAGCAGAGTCGACGAAGAAAGGTTCAAATTGTGAAGCCATAAATCCTTATGAGACGTAATAACTGCTTGAGGATAAAGATATTAAGGTGGGTAGAATTGTAGAGAATCATACGTTTTACAAAGGGAAGTCTTCATAACTTTGCTGTAGGGGACTAATACAACTAATAGGGCCGGATTAAGGAGGGACAAAGGCCCCAAGCCCCGGGCCGCCACCAAGAGGGGGCCTCCCACAATATAGGTACGATGATATGTGTATACTGTATAACAGGCGTTGCCATACAAGGACTCGTACAATAAAGGATTTCCTAACTAAAAGTGTTCTATTTATATTGGGATTTATGTTATATATATTATTAGCAGTATTTATATGAATAAATACTTTTGTTTATTTATATTGGGACTAATATATTTGGATTTAGGTTATCAGTCTGTGGTGTATGTAATAGGGAGAGTTGGAAAGGGGGCCTCCCTTCCAAGCGGGCCCCAGGTCTTCCACATGCTTAATCCAGTCCTGACTACTAAATGTTTTTAACAGTCATGAATGAGTGTGCAAGCTGATAATGAGAAAATGCAGTTTTAAACTTAAAGGAGTCAGAGAAATGTTCAAATTGGGAAGTCATAAATCCCGTCGTCAACTTACATGTAATTATGATTTATACCTCAGAAAATGTAAAAATTACGACGAGTCACTAGTATCACCGAATTGTCAATGTGGTTCTGCTTATGAAATGGTTGGTCATTACTTAATTAGCTGCCCTCTTTACCACCAGGCCAGACATGACTTATTTACAAATCTCTGCCCTCTTTTGTCAGCTTTTAACATCAATGTTTACAGTCTTGCAACAAATGAACTTGTACGTTTGTTCCTGCACGGGAACCATACCCTAGATAATTCTGTGAACACTCAAATTTTTGTTTTAGTGCAGTCTTTTAAACACTAAATGCTTTAAATAGTATTAACTTTGTTACCATTGTTACATAGTAATGTTCATATTTATTGCAACATTCCTTATACGTTGTGCTCACCATTGTTCTGCATCTGTCTAGCGTTTCGCTCCCACTAGGGGAGAACATATATCAGTTGTAAAACTGCGTGTTTCAAACCTAGCAGTTATATTTATTTATTCACGATTTACAATCCATACAATTACAAGTTACAAAACATTACATAAACAATGCAATACATTACAATGAAGAAAAAACTACACAGACAAAACCCCGTACATGGGGTATAATGGTCAACACAGTACAATGTTACATCTTCAATAAATTATGTTTTAAGCCAAACTTAAAGGACAAGAAAAGGCATATGAAAAAAGGCAAATTTAAAGTTGAGTTTGAGCTTGAAAATCATTTGATCTTAAGAAAGGCTAAAATAGCTTTTGCCAAAATTCCAGATTAGTTCACATACCTTAGCTATTGAAACAAGAAGGCATCAAACACAAAAAAGCTTCCTATCAATGAACGAGTGCGTATGTATTGCAAAGAATCAGATATTGAAGATGGGCAACATTTTTAATGAACTGCGATAAATATCAAATTGACAGAAAGATAGCCTTCATTAAAATCGTAAGCACATGTCCCGATTTTACTAATATGAACAATGTTGACAAATATTTGTTTTTGAACAATGTTGAACAATGTTGACAAATATTTGTTTTTGAACAATGTTGACAAATATTTGTTTTTGAGCAATGTTGAACAATGTTAACAAATATTTGTTTTTGAACAATGTTGAACAATGTTGGCAAATATATGTACAAAATCGTACGAGCACATTACCAACGACATCAAACACCGATGTGTGTCGTAAACCACATACACATTCAACACACAACAATTGATAACAAAGTTAACAATCCAATTTTTCTATAGTTCTAAATACAAAATTCTATAGTTCCTCTTATTTACAAAACATTTATCTATTAGGTTACAAATGTTAGTATTTCTACATTTAACAACAAAATTTAACGACAGATGACGCTGTCAATCTGCTCTGAAAAAAACTGCAGGGGTTTCGATACTAAATTGAAATCGTATCATAAGCAACGAGCAACAATCACTTATAATCAGTAATATCCATTTATAATCAGCCATAGCGGCAATACTCATTTATAATCGAGCAATATTAAAGCACTGATTCGTTTGTGCCTCACCGGTTTATTCATTCGCTTTATGTCTTTCCATTAGGCTTTATGCGAATTTTAAGCCATTACAAACAAATTCCACGCTTGAGCTGCATGCATGCATAATAATGAAGCAGTTGTTCTGCAGCAGCTCGTGCAGGAACGTTCTGAAATGTGTGATTCGGTTCGATTAGTTATTCCTGGACGACGCGCAGTAGGGGCCTGTAGGGGTGAGCAGTCTCTATCAGAAAAAGAATTCGAGTCGAATCAAATTTGTGACTTTCGAACTTGAATCAAACCGATTTTTTTCCTGTAGGGGTGAGTAGCCTCTACATGAAAGAGAATTCGAGTCGAATCGAATTTGTAACTTTCGAACTCGGATCAAACAGAATTTTTTTCCTATAGGGGTGAGCAGTCTCTATAGAAAACGAATTCGAGTCGAATCGAATTTGTGACTTTCGAACTCGGATCAAATCGATTTTTTCCTGTAGAGGTGAGCAGTCTCTACCAGAACACGATTTCGAACTCGGATCAAACCGAGTTTCAGCATTTTCGAATCTGAATCGAATTCGAATGCAGTTTTAAAAATTTCGAATAAATTTTCGAATCACTAATAAAAAGTGGTCTCACAAAGATCTTGCATATTACCTGATTTTGTTCTACAGTAAAAACGTTAATAATTTGCTTTTCTTGAACGCAAGAATGTATTAACCAGCAAAAAATTAAATTTTAACATAAAACTTAATGTTGCATTAAGATGGCTAGAACATCTTCTAAGATTATCAAGTGAAGTAGCAGTAAGAATCGCCTTAAAGGAAGCCTTAAAACCTTGCAAAAAAAAACCACCTGGCAAACCAAAAACAACTTGGATAGCTAAGATAAATAAAGATATTCAACAACTTCAACTAAATCTATCTTTAGGAGTAGAAGAACTTACTCTGCAGATAAAAGTGGGTGGAATACTCTGATAAATGTTGATACCTCTGTGCCTACAGTAGATCGAATGAGACTTTGAAGAAGGAAAGAAATTTTTTTTTAAAAATTTTGTACAGTTGTCTGCTGTTTCGAACGTTTTGATGATAAATAACGTATGTAGTCGAAGTGCTGAATTATTCGAATCTGCATATTTTAGTTCGAATCGGATTCAAACTAAAAAAACTCGTTTGAATTGAACGGCACTTTAGTAGAGAATGGCGAAATGCATGTAACAGTGAAGAACTTAGTGGTGGGAGCGCGCAACTGTGTTTGTGTGGTAATAATTCTTTCACATTAGTCATTCTTCAAAAAATGGTATGTTTCCTTTCGATACTTTAAAGAGTAGATTGTTATGACTTACAGTTTACCACTGGGTCAGGTTTTGCTTTAAGTTAACCATCACAGTCACGTATCGCTTAATTAAATTCTTCCTAGTAAACTAATCACTCAAAAGCTTTGTTGAAAGTAACAATCCCTAGTAAAACAATTAAGCAAATGCAAAATGACAGCAAGATTATGTAAATCATTCTAGTTTCCAATTTAAATAATTTAAAATTGACAGGGGAGTGAAAACTGTAGTTAGATTCAATTATAAATTAAGTTTGTGATTAAGGTTGTTGTTGTTGTTGTTGTTGTTGTTATCATCATCATCATCATCATCATCATTATCATCATCACCACCTCCACCACCACCAACACTACCACCTCCACCAGCACAATCACCATTATCATCATCATCATCATCATCACCATCATCATCATCATCATCATCATTATTATTATCATCATCACCATCACCGCCACCACCAATGCTACCACCTTCAATAGCGCAATCATCATCATCATCATTATTATTATGAATAATAGCACAAGTTTTGCAACGAACCAGCTTATAACGAGACCTCGATTCCCTGCTGATAGACTGTTTTTTGTTTCATTGATATCTAATGTATGTCTTACGGCTTGTTCATTGTGAGTGCGTGAGGAATTGCGTGACGTGCGTGAAACGACGACGTCATCTGTCTGTTCAATATTTGGAAATATATCATTTACTGACAGAGATCGCCTTTCTGGTTAAATTTGAAGTTAAAAATCGACCAATTTTGCTTTGATCATAGGGTCCCTTATATGCGAGGTAATTTACCTGGGCTTCTATTACGCGGAACCTGAAGATATCGTCCCTTATATCCGAGTACCTTATATACGAAGGTTTTTACATAGGAAAAACGTTACGAAAAATCGGGACCGGTGTTGGTGGTCCCTTAGAAGCGAGTACATACCTTATATCCGAGGTTGACTGTACTATTCAATACGTATCCCAATACCTCATTCAAAGATTTAGTTCGTTTGTGATCTCACTGAGTAAAACAAACATCATGGCGAACCTGTCTACATCTGCGCTATCATTTGTAATTGCTAACTTGTAATTTTATAACTTTAGAAAAATAAAACATAGATCGTACTTGAAAGCTAAGAACCTCACACAGCAGTTACAATTTCTGATAATCGTCAAAACACGTTCACGATAATGGCGAGCTTGTATTATTCGGGAATTGGCTTCATCACACGTACGCTAAGCCTCAAGCGTCGAAGACTACTTCCTTGTTGCAGAAATTCGTCACACTGTAAACTCGGGGTTCTTTCCAGTCTGCAGGGTAAAATCTGCTTACTTCGTATTAGAGAAATTTTTTAACTTTATTGACCTCAGCAAGGAGTGAGAATTTGAGATTATAGCCAGGAGTTTTTCTTTCATATTTTGACTGTATGAGAATTCGCAAACTGTGACGCGTCTAAAACCCGAAAGAGTTTACAATTCCCTATACAATTTAAATACCCCAACTCTTACCCTAACACAACCCCACCCTGTCCATAACTTAAGCCCTAACCTTAACCCTAATCTGCTTCACGAACTAATTTCTTGTAGGAAGAATTCTTAACTGTGACACGTCTTAAACGAAACTGGAAGTTTACAATTCCTCACATAATTAAAATATCCTAACCCTTACCGTAGCCGTAGCCCTAACCCTAATCCAACTCTAACCCTAAACCCTAACGCTAACACTAACCCCACTACTAACCCTAACCTTAATCCTAATCTGTGACAGCTCGTGAATAGGTACTGTGGAATTGCAGAACCCCTTTTTTCACTCATTATTATCTATAATATTCAATATAACAAGTCTTTTTTCTTTAGTTCTTTCTTGTACTTGTACGGAACCAGAGCACGTGAGGGTAGTACTGTTTGCTTCACAACCCAGCACAGTGCGTTCACAGCAGTGCGGTGATTGGCTGTTGTGCGCATGTGGCCACGCGCACGTCTGAGTCCAGGTAGAGAAAGTAATGTCGCTAGCACAGTATGTTGTCAGTTGTCACGTGCTTATCGTGAATGGATTCAAACTTGAACTGCAACAATTTAGGCTATTAGTGAGCAGAAATGGTTTTTTGTTTAGGATTTCATACGTTTGTTTGTTTGTTTAAAACTACAATTTCAAATTACAACATTAAAATTGCGTATATTTGTTTCCTTTTACATGGTATTAAAGCAAAGGTTAAAAATTTGCTGAAGCAGCACCCTCAGAAATTTTAACCACGAGTCACCACTGGCCCTAACCCTAACCCAACCCGTACAAGTTTTACGTCGATTATCTCGAATTACTTATTAGTATAGCCCAGCTTTGTGGGTAATTTCGAGTCTCTCAAAAAAGTGCGTTGGTCGTTTTGAATTTGGAGAGGACGAATCGTTTTACACAGTCAGTAACTACAGGTAAGCATCGAATCTTCGAATTCGATTTGAATGTTTTTTAGTTCGAATCGATTCGACCCAAAAATTATAAATCCGAATAATTCAGCACTTCAACTACATACGTTCTTTGCCATTAAAACATTTGTAACTTCATTGCAAAACATCAGCGTAATTTATGCGGGATTTTTGTTTTTTAAACAAATTATTGGTATTTTTAGTGTATAACAAAGTCATGTAATATGCATGGTCTTTGTGAGACCACGTTTTATTAGTGATTCGAAAAAAATATTCGAAAATCTTTAAAACTGAAATCGAATTCGATTCGGATTCGAAACTGCTGAAGATCCGTTTGATTCGAGTAAAAGTCAAAAATTCGATTCGATTCGAATTCGCTTTCTGGTAGCTAACCCCTAACAATCAGAAACTACAGACCGCAGTTCTGAGCAGCTGAATTGTCGTCTGTGCGCAAAATCAACGTTTTTAAATTCAACTATAGTTTGTTTATCCAGCTTTTACGATGACGTTTACACAATCGTATTATTTACAAGGGTTATAAAGTAGGTATAAATAACAGTGAAACTTTGTCTTAGTTCTGCAGTTTAGTTGTTTCTGGAACGGATATTTTGCCATGGCGCTAGAACTTAGGTGACGCAACATACCTGCTTTTCAAAGAAATTATTCAAGTGATGCAGGTATTGTTTTTATTAAACGTACCCTTTTAGTTTTTTCTCAAAGGTAATGCTGATTTACTTTGTAGCAAAATGGTTTGATTCACGTACTGACGGAGTTTATTACAAATGAAATCATGCGCAAAAAACTTTAGTGACAAAGTAAAACACGTAGTTACGTTTTATTGTTTGTACTTAACATTTTGAATTCGTTAATATATTATTTCGATTCCCTTTCTACTTGAAATGCATCGTCGCATTTCTTGCATTTTACAACTTTTGGTTAATTAGCTTTTATATTTGTCTTTTCCAAAAAAAAACATTTGCATTTGCATCTTGGCACATTAGACTATGAGTTATTTTAGATGCCTCTAGAGCATCTGTATAAGCCTACATACCACATGATATAAAGTTTGTTTATTTAATGGGAAACCCCGAGATATGTATAATTACTGCCAAAGTTTAATGTGAGATGTTGGAAAAAAGAAGAAAATCATTGCTTGGATAAAATGAAAGTGAAACACCAATTAGTTTGTTAGTTCTATCCATTTAAGTTTTCAGAAACTCTGTACTTTTTATGATGTTTAATTTACTTCCTGGTTTTAGTACCTACACTTGCAGCGTGTCAACTTCTTCTTTTATTGTAATTATGTGAAATTTGGTCTCTTATTGCTCAAAATTGATCTCCCATTTGCTGAAGCTGGGTTTTATGTACTTGAATGTTTTATAGATGAGACGAATATAAATTTTATCTACTATCTATCCATCCATCCATCCAGCCAGCCAGCCATCCATCCATCCATCCATCCATCCATCCATCCATCCATCCATCCATCCATCCATCCATCCATCCATCCATCCATCCATCCATCCATCCATCCATCTAGTTATTTGTTTATTTATTAAAAATTTTATATATTACTAACACCTATTGTCAACTGGCGAGAATGAAAGAGTTAATACGGACATTCATTAAATAAATGACGGTACTTACCGTGATGATGAAAGAGCCTCTGATTTCACATCAGCAAAATGAACATACAGTCAAAAATGAAAATGGAATTAGCGTCAGAAGAAATTAATCTTACTTATTCGAAGTTTGCGCAGCATTAATTAAACCTTTTGGATTGTTCACAAATCCCACAATGGAGTTTTCTCACGCGTGTAAAAGTTTCGCAAAAACGCGAGGATTTCACCACGGAGACGAAAGCCCTCCTGCCGTAATGCAACACTACTCTTTTAAATAACCACGATCATACAAACACAAAATTCCCTTCAGATATTACACCGTGTAATCACGGCGTTTGTTCTGCAGCGACACATAACTAAAATTGAAATCAATTCTCCAAGCGCAAAACGCGTAATGCAACGTTAAAAACACCCACACGTCATAAACACACGCGCGTAAAGAGTTAAACTACCGCGTGAAAGTGCGCTGAGTGCTTTTAATAAGATTCATTACTGGAGCTTACCACTCAGCACAATTACAGGGATTATAACTCGCTTGCGTAAAATAGATTTTCTATGTTATGAACTGAGCCTCTCGGACTGACAGGTTTCCTCGAGCAACGCATCCCATTTAATGACTCTACGCGACACGCGTGGGTCACGGGGTCTACGAGCGCTGGCTTCATCGTGCGCAGTTAATGACAGCCAGCGACGCAGAGATGGCGGCGGCATCCGCGGCGGCGTCTCCTAACCCAAACTTTTTCAGAATCCGTTCTGAACGTTAGTGATGTATGGCTCGAATGTAAATCGCCTCTTCCCAATTCATTTGTTAAGAAATGGAGCGAAATTTTCTCGAATAAACTCTTTTAGTTTCAACTAACTTGTCAGCTGTCAGACAATTTGTCATTCTTTAGTTTCTGCAATGAATTCGTCTGAATGAATCATTTATACTAGCAAATATGTTGCCAAACTGCGCATGTCAGTAAAAAATGGAAAATATTTATTTGTTTAGATTAATGTTTATCTCAGCACACAAAAGCGTTATATAAAGTTAAAATCGCATTAAAAACTAAAGCTATTAAATTAATAACAAAAGTGGAGATGTGGAAGTTAAAGGACAAGAAAAGGGGTACTTGAATTAGGTTTCAGAAAAATTGCCTTAAATAATTATAATATATTACTTTACAGCAATTTTATGCGTATATCGTACTCGAGTTGAAAGGATTTTTTGTTTGTTTTCATTTTAAATTTCTTGCAATACTGTTCCGACGGCGCCATTACATGACGTCATATACTCACAACGTAAATCAGAGGAAGAAAAGGCAATGTTAAATTATGACCCAAAAAACTTTCCGTGCAAATCTATATTACTTAGTATTTCGCTTACCTGCTGGAATGACTTAAGTAACTAGACTAATAATTTAAAATGTTTGTGCCATTTGGCAAAATCTCGCTGACCCACCCTCCAGGGTGCGCCACTCACTAACCAAAAACGTATGCTACAAATGCTCTGATTATTTTTTTCAAACTTTACTTAATGTTATCAAAACATGTTGCAAACGCTTACTATTAAAATGGCTGCGCCTAACGGTCATCGCGGGAGTTTGAATTCACACGTTTGACGCAGCGTTACCTCTGATGCAAGCCATGCATACGAAAAGCTAGTATGTAAGTGGTACAAAATTTCAAGACGAATTTTTAAGCTTTATGTAACTGGAGGGTTTTCTTGTGCTTTATGAAATTGTTGATTAACTATGTGCATAAAATTTCAACATTACTTGATTCTAAATTAAGATGTACGAATTACTTTTGCTAAGAATTGATGTATTCAGTCAGCACTGTGATATATATGTAGATGTGTTTGTTATAAATTATGGCATTTCCTAATCAACTTCGCTTAAAAGGAACCCTGTATTTGTAGGGACGTGTTCTTGTATGCGTTGTTTATTTACGTTTGTGATTTGTTAATTGTACTTGTGTTTATGTATGCAAAAATAAAGCTTTATTATTATTATTATAAAGCATCGAACTAACTAACTAACTAAGCAACTAACTAACTGACTGACTGGCTGACTGACTGACTGAGTGACTGACTAACTAACTAACTAACTAACTAACTAACTAACTAACTAGCTAGCTAGCTAGCTAACTTACTTACTTACTGACTGACTGACTGACTGACTGACTGAATGACTAACTAACTAACTAACTAACTAACTAACTAACTAAATAACCAACTTACCTACTTACTTACTTACTAGCTAGCTAACTATCTTGCTTGCCTGCCTGCCTGCTTGCTTACTTACTGATGTATTTAATTTTACACAAGTAAGCTACACTTGTAAAATTAAGTACACCAGTAAGTAAGCAAGCAGGCAGTATACATATATATGTATGTAAGTATTATATCATTCCAAATGTTGTCTGAAAACTTTGCAACGGTTACTAAAACCAGTTTCTGAAAGTTAAACAGAGTTGCAAAATTTTTCTTTCGCTTAAAGCTTCCCAATTCCTACACTGCGAGGCGCTGCTGCTTGTTATTGATTATTGCTAGGCGAATGGCTGACTGATTTTCCAAGGCTGCAGTTGTTTCACTCACTAAAAATAATCCACCGTCGATCTTAAACATTAAACATTTTGGACAGCAGTTATGCGTTCACCACGTAGTTACACTGAGCTGTTGCCTGTAGCAAGCATGTCTAATGTTGTCAGGGCATATAATACCCTCGTGGAACTAGGTTGATTTTATTGACTCACCAGGTACGCGTGTGTTAGTATCGTGCAGCGCAATAGAATCATATATTGACTTGCTTGAACAACGTAGCTCAGTGGTACCTATAAAAAGCACATTTCTGGGACACCTAGACGTTTTTTTGTGATCAGGTCCTAATGGCCGAGAAGGACAACGCTCAGTGCGACTGTGGTTATGAGCACACAGACGATCAACATGGCCAACATCATCATCACCACGGTGACGACAATAGCGAGTGTCATCATCATCAACACCAAGAAGAAGACGAAGAGGATTACGAAGCGTATAACGTAGTTAACCAGTAAGCTTACACGTGAATAACTACTACTTTAGTGACCTATTCAGTAAGGTAGTACACTATAGCAGTATCATCAAGTTGTTATAACTATAATATTATCGTTATGTAATATAGACGGGCCTATCACGACTTTACGTCACTCTAGGCTGATACTTCCGTCCCGCCCATCTTTATTGTGAATATTTGGTCGTTAATGTAATGCGCAATTCAAACAATTATTTGTGGTGTATTAGAAACACTATCAACCTAGTTTCTGTGTTGTCTTTATTAATTACATGTATTTGCATAGCGCCTATATTCAAGTAGGCTGCACAGCTGCTTGTTGTGTAATATCTTGCAACTGTTCGCTATGTGACACTTATATGGAAGCAGCCTCAGTAACTGCCTGTGATGTGTTATAAAATGCGTCCAGTACATGAATATGAAAGTATACACATTTTCCGAGGAAATTAAAAATTTTTTCTAAAATATGGCGCCCTCAGACGTTGGCGCCCTAGGCTATAGCCTTGTTAGCCTATTGATTACTAGGAATATGCACCTAGATCAATGCAAATTTGCCGGTTTTTATTGAAATGAGTGCATTTAGTAACTATATATTTACAAATTGAATGTATTTCTTTCTAATCGCACATACCGTACTAACATTATTATTAAATCTCCTTTAACACACAAGAAAACCCTCCACTTACATAAAACTGAAAAAAATCCTTTTATACCTCTTACGTACTGTACTGCCTTTTTGTATGCAGGGTTTACGTCGGCAGCAACGCTGTATAAAATTTGTAAATTTAAACTCCCGCGATGACCGTTAGGCGCAGCCATTTTGATGGTAGATCGTTTGAAACAAATTCAAATAACATTACGTGAATTTTGAAAAAAATAATCAGAGCATTCGTAGCATACATGTTGCTAAGTAAATTTTAAATTACTGCATCTTTTCAATAAGATTAAAATAAGTTTTTGCCTAGTGAGTGGCTCCCCTTGCGACATTTTACAAATTGGCACGAACATTTAAATTATTATTTCTAGTTACATAAGTCTTTCGAGCATGTAAGCGAAATGCTAACTAATACAGATTTGCACGGAAAGTTTTTGGGCTCATAATTTAACATTGCCTTTTCTTACCTCGAATTATGTTGTGCGTATGGCACCGTCGGAACAGTATTGCGGAAGATTTAAAATAAAAACAAACCAAAATTCCTTTTAACGCGAGTACGATGCATAAAATTGCTGTAAAGTAATATATTATAATAAGGTGATTTTTCTGAAACCTACTTCAGGTACCTCTTTTCTTGTCCTATAAGTGTTTTCTCGTTTAAATACAGAAAAATTGGATTCAAAATAAAGTTGAATATTTTTTAGTTATCTTTTGAAGCTGAAAGACAGCGTGATGGGTGATTTACCAGGAAAGCGAGTTCTTGCACCTTGTTGTGGCAATATGCTCACAATGAAATGGTAAGCTATGCAAAGTTTCAATGAAATCACATGTATTTATATATATATATTTGAAACATTTCACGTATACACTATATACTACACATTATATATATAGATATATAGTATATATAATACTAATATGTATAGTATATAGTATATATGTAAATATTTCATTAGTTTCTATCGTATTTCTTTATTAATTTTATAGTATAGTTGAGTGGTTTTTAATTTTTTTATAATGCCGTGTACTTTTAAAAGTATGAAATAAATTTAAAGAAAAATTAAATTAAAAAACCCAAATATAACAACAAGTACAGATACGAGTATACCTAGAGTGACTGAAATGGCAATTTGAAATGTAATTAACAGGTTGCTGGACCAAAGTTTCACCATCGTTGGTGTAGAAATTGAAGATAAGTGGATAAAACATTTCCTTCACAAACACGAAATAGAATTCTCTGAGCAGGAGCGACCTGATGTTAAAGGAAGGTTGTACGAGGTATGCTGGTCAAAGCACCATATATAAGATCCATGATAAAGTTTTTAAATTCTTTTTAACAAGAATAATATCTACAAGTGGCGATGAATGCCGATGTGGAGCATTTTAACAAGTTCCTTAGCTTTTGTTGGCTTGAGATATTTGCAAACCAGTCGGAATTTAATTCGATCAGTGAGTGAAAGACGATAATTCAAAGACTAATTGTATAATAAACCTTTTATTATTACGTAACCATTAGTCCGTGGTATAAGTATGCGTCTTAGAATTTCTGTAATATCTACTCATAATTAACCAATAAAACCATTAAGCAACACTAGAACGACACTGAAAATGGTGAATTCGTCACTGATCATCCGCTCTCAACGACATCCCTTTCTCAAGTAACAAAGGGCGGTAAAACGTGGGTGATGGCGTAATAAGCATCAACCAATCGAAAAATTTGACGAAATTTCGGACTCTCAGTACGACTTCACAAAATACTACATCAATTCTATGCATAGGGAAAACTAAGTCATAGATCATCATTGGTAAATCGGCTCGGTCATAGTTACAATATCCGTTTCATAAACAACTCACTAGATAATAGATTTATAATATATTTTTGTTAGAAAAGTCCAACGTTTCTAAAGCACGCTATCAGCAAACGCTGACGACGACTGGCAGTCAGGGACAGATTTTGATTTCGTAGGCCCCTGGGCTACAGATACTGTGAAACCCCAGGCCCCAAAGTTACAATTAACAAAAGCATGAATGTTGGATTATTCAAATCAGTTTATTCAACTTCTATAACATAATGCCAACATTAGGCCTACATAACTAACGCAACAAAAAGAGAAGAGATATTCTGATATTTACAAAATTAACATAAGTTTTTGAATATGTGCGAATTACGGGTATTTTAATGTATGTCATAAAATATACTCTTACCAGAACTAATTAACTTTTCACAGTAAATTAATTTCACTTAATCTCTGGAGGCCTCTCAGTTGTCGGGGCCCTTGGGCTGCAGCCTATAAAGCCTATGCCTTAATTCGGCACTGGGCAATAGAAACATTGGATTTTTCTAATAAAAAATTATTAACAATTTACTATATATGTACCGAGTTGTCTATGAAACACAGAACCAGTCTTTGCCTTAATTTTATTTTGTTTCCAGCGTATTACACAGTTAGTTTGAATGGTAATATATGCCGTACAGTCACCGTAGGACACATTTTCCCAATGCAAAAACTATTTTAGTAGTTTTAATAGTAAAAACGTTGATAATGGAACCTTATTATTATTATACACGAAAATTCACTACTTTCGTTCGTAGTAAGCATTTTCGCGGTTTCGTTGTGCGCACGCGCAATTGCTGCAGGTAAAAGGTTAAGTGTACCGCAGCAACGCGCCCTAACTACAACCGTCACGTGATGCGAAAGAAATCAAAGCAGTCTGCTACGTCAGTTCATTAACTTTAGTTATTTTACGCTGACTATGCATTAGTGTGTGCGTAATACTAGCAGGATCTTGCTTGGGAACAAGAAACGATGAACTATGTAAGGTTCTAGCTAGCTGTTAGAACCATTACTATTACAATAGCGTGGGCTGCAAGGTTGCGTGGGTTGTCAAGTGTACACAAATGTGTTGTTTGGTACACTTAACCTTTGATCTTTTCACGATCATTATCAATCGCTGGAACTGTGAAAAGGCTTATTACGTAATGACTAGTTTTCAAGTAGTATCAACACTGAACACAATAACCGTGTGTAAAATATTACAATGTCAACCTTTTGTTTTATAGGGTTTAGATGGAAAACTGAAACTTTACGCATGCGACATAGCAAATTTCACGAAGTATGTCATTTTTATGTGATTCGACAAGATATATTATGAATACATTTGAAGTCCTTGCTGACGACCTTGCACGGCTTATGAACAAGTTATATAGAAGGCATACTTTATAGCTCAAATGGGGCAGAGTCAGATTTCTAGAAGTTTCTGGGTGTTTGGGAATAGTTCTCACGCATTCTGGTATGAGCTAAAGTATTTAATTGAGCCTCTCAATGTCACTTCTACCATTCACCAAGCATTAGTCTACAAGAAGCCATAAAATGAAATTATAGTATTAATGCCATTTACTGTACTTCGTTTGATGTGTTCAGTTTTGAAATTGCTGTTAGACAAGTTGTTAAAGGACCTGCCTGACATAAACGATGATATATGATACTGTCATAACCAGTGGCGACTCCTAGCTAAAATTAGTGGTGGTGCTGCATCATAAAATTTAGCCATTGTTTTAATACTGTGCAAAACGAAACAAACGCGTGTAATTTTAATGTCGTCATTTTTAACAAACAAACACACGAAAATTTATACATAAACTTGATAAAATCCTAAACAAAAAATATTTTGCTCACGAATAGCCTAAATTGCCGCAGTT
Organism: Tubiluchus corallicola; assembly: GCA_030141605.1. NCBI lineage: Eukaryota > Metazoa > Priapulida > Priapulimorpha > Priapulimorphida > Tubiluchidae > Tubiluchus > Tubiluchus corallicola. Next base: position 330,091 of record JAQGDQ010000166.1, on the reverse strand, counting down.
CAAGAATATGCCGGTACACGGTTTCTAGACACGTGACAACTGACAGCAAGCTGTGTGAGCGACCGTACTTTCTCTACCTAGCAGCAGACGCTAGCAGTGTAATGTGCAGCATGTTATCACAGACATGTGTACATGGCCGCATGCGCACAACAGCCAAACACACGACTGTCCTGGGCTGTGAAGCAAACAGTACTACCCTGACGTGCTCTGGTTCCGCACAAGTATAAAGAAAGAAATGGAGTAAAAAGACTTATTATACTGAATATTATCGATAACATTGAGTGAAAATAGGGGGTGCTGCAATTCCACAGTCTACAGTAAACATTAAATACCATGACTGTTCTTTGGTAGTTCTTCTCTACCACCTTTGGTTGTTTTGACCTCTGCCATCCAAGTTTCGTCATTTTAGCCAGTCATGCCCATTAAACCTATTTGGCGTGTGGTATTCAGTCAGATTAACCAAAGAAAAGCGCTCCTGACTTTGACCCATTTGACAGACCGAAAGTAAATAACATTTTGGTCGTACATTGCAACTTTAAATGCAGACCAGTAGTATTGACATTTGGCTTTTGGACCAATTGATAACCTGTAATTGGTCTGGTGATCGTGGGCTTTTCAAATGCAGACCCTTCATTATTATTGCTTGTCTTGTTTATTATGAACTTATGGTAAAATCACGCTTGTTTCTAGGGATACGGAAGGAGCGTTTGATTTTATACTAGACGTGTATGGACTTCATGTATTGCCAAAATCATATCGGCAAGGGTATGTTCTAAACGAATATGAATACATATAAATGTAGCGGGACCATTTGTTTACAGAAACCAAAACTTGAACCACGAATTGGGATAATGAATTATACGATGTACTTTATTTCTGTATATAGGCATAACAGTAAATTTTTGTATAAGAAACAGTAGACTTGTTTGAACTTTAATCATAAATGGTCGCCCAATCGAAGGCAAAGTGAGGACGAAAGAAATTGAATTTTACGTAATTATTAGAAAACATATTTGCTACTAGCCATAAAATACGAACTTACAATGTCAAGCTATCCATGAACACTTCGATAACTAACAGAAGAGATTAAACTGGAAAACGAATTCCGGCAGATAACAAAACCATTGCTTTTAATGGAGGACTCTGCCCGCCAGCGATTCGACTGGTATAGCTGCTGCTATCTAACAAAGCGCGGGAAAATGCAACAGGGCCTTCGCCACGACCACAACTACACGCATCAGCGAACAGACTTAACCCTCAGCCGACCAAAAGGTTTTTGTATTACATTAAACACCATACGGGGTAACAAATTACCCCGGAAAAATTTGCTTAATATGTGTTACAAACTATATAGAATGACCAAGTAGCAATGGAGATGCACCTGCTAGTGCAAAACCAAATTCTGTGTCACGTTGTCGTAGATGTATGAGGGTATGAAGGACACAAAGAGGCATTCCTCCACTGTACTATAGTGCCTAAGATATACTGTTTTTGCGTGGTTTATCAAGTTTCATGACATAATAGCCTACGGTGTTCACTGTTTAATTCTGAGACATCCACTTCGTCTTCGCTTGCTGGATCTTCTAAAATTTCATCTTCATCAACTTCAAGCTTAGGCACCTGTACAGCTAAAGTTCCCGCCATATTACTAAATGAAGAATGTCCACAAAATTTAATGTGGAATTTCCTCAACAGATAGCTGGATCACTTCGCAAAACTGTAAGCTGCAATTGGAGGTTTACAGCACTTCTTAGTTGTCAAGATAAGCATATGGCGCTGCCAGAAAGAAAAATATTGCAATGTAACTTCCAAAATTTTGCCTACATAAAAGACCAAGCGGGGTAATAAGTTACCCCCACGACAGGTAGCGTCTGGCAGTCGTGTTTCGTAAAAACATAAATAATAGTTTTCAACGAAAGCAAGGTATGGTTGCATAACATATTGAAAAACGTTTAATTACTACTAGTTGAAAATATTTTGTTGTATGGGTCAATATAAAAAATGTGAGCAAACATTGCTGAGGCTATTTTTTACCCCACCTTGGTCGGCTAAGGGTTGACATAAATACGGCTGGCATTGCGAGTCTATTATTTGTGTGTAACAACTTATTTATGTTTTGTTTATTTGTAATAATAAATTCAAGTTGACTTCATAGCAAAATAGGCTCTTCTTACAGAAAGAATTGTTTTCTTTGTCTGTGTTGGTACGTAACTATAATCTTCGGCTCTTATTCAATATTTTTCAGATATGTGGATCTAATAAAAGGCGTTATGGTTGATCCGAAAGCAAAGTTTTTTATAGAAACATGGGAACACGATGAAATCATTTACCCTGGACCTCCATATGCACTTACTGAAGCACAACTAAAAGAATTATTTGGTCAGTATTTAGGGAAGTTTAAAGGGGAGGATTAAAGGGGAGGAAAGGGGTAATTTAAAGTACACGCAAAAAACCATCCATACAAAGTTATATCGCTTAGCATTACGCGTACTTGTTCGAAAGACTTGTGTAACTAGAAAGGAAAATTCGTGCCACCAAACTTATGTAACTAGAAAGGGAAATTCGTGCCACCAGACTTGTGTAACTAGAAAGGAAAATTCGTGCCACCAGACTTGTGTAACTAGAAAGGAAAATTCGTGCCACCAGACTTGTGCAACAAGAAAGGAAAATTCGTGCCACCAAACTTATGTAGCTAGAAAGGAAAATGTGTGCCACCAGAGTTATGTAACTAGAAAGGAAAATGTGTGCTACCAGACTTATGTAACTAGAAAGGAAAATTTGTACCACCAAACTTATGTAACTAGAAAGGAAAATTCGTGCCACCAGACTTATGTAACTAGAAAGGAAAATTCGTGCCACCAAACTTATGTAGCTAGAAAGGAAAATTCGTGCCATCAGACTTATGTAGTTAGAAAGGAAAATTCGTGCCACCAGACTTATGTAACTAGAAAGGAAAATTCGTACCACCAAAGTTATGTAACTAGAAAGGAAATTTATAATGTTAGTGCTACCAGTTAAAATTTCACCACCACCAATTGCTTTACCAAAAATTACTTTAGTATAGTTATGAAGTAATTTTAGCTTTTGTTTTTGAAGTAGTTATCGAAACGTGTAACACGAATGCTTTGATTTTTTCAAACATCTAAACTTGTTTCAGATGACGTACGTTATGATGGCTGCGCCTAATGCAGTTTAAATTTACAAACTGTTGGTTTAAATTATCAATAAACCATGGCATTTTGTTCAGGTTAAATTATGCTAATTTACCTCAAAACGTTTTGAAATGACAACTGAAGGTGAAATGCTGTCATTTTGAAAAAAAATACATCCTGAAACATCTTGTATTTGTTAAAACGTTTACATTAAAAACTTAAAATAATGCCAGACGTTTCGACTGACTACTGTTGTCATCATCAGAAGTAAATTCACAAACACACAAGCAGTTTATATAGACAGAATGAACTAATTTAGTAGTTAACAGAAGCCAAATAGGCAATGAATTAACTATATTAACTAATTAACCTTTTAGCTATAAGTGCATGTAATAAGAATTAACATCTTGAAACGTTTTAATAAAATTATACTTTTAATTAATTATGCATTTGATCAATGATGCTAGGAACCAGCAGCCGAATTTTTAAAATAGCTTTTGATCCAAAACATATGATTGATTAATTGGTGACTTATTAAAAGTGAAATAACACCACCTACCATGCTTTTGGTTCTAAGGAGGATATCTTTCGATATTATTACAGGTCATGCATAAGTACTACAGTCAACCTCGGGTATAAGGTACTCGCTTATAAGAGACCACCAACACCGGTCCCGATCTTTCGTAACGTTTTTCCTTATAAAAATCTTCGTATGTAATGTATTCGGATATAAGGGACTTTCGGTGATAAGGGACGATATCTTCAGGTCTCGCGTAATAGAAACCCATGCAAATTACCTCACATATAAGGGTCCTATGATCAAAGCGAAATTGATCGATTTTTAACCTCAATTTTTCGCAAACTCGGCCTTCGAGCGCTCGGTTTCCGCGGTCACATACAGGAGGTCACATAGTGAAGGAGCTTCCTACATACCGTTTGCACTGAGTGTGTAGGAATAATCCATAAAAATATGGGTAAAACTACAGAAAAGTACAGGTCTTGATATACTCTCGGTCTGACTCAACTTCGGCTATAAGGGACATCGGATATAAGGACGGGTGTTTCAGGTCCGGAAGTGTCCCTTATATCCGAGGTTGACTGTAGTTACAAATGCCTATTGTAAGAGATTTACAAGCATTTTATAAGCTTTATAACGACTTGATATGACAATTTTAACTCTTACCTAATTTCACGGACATTATGTTACTATGAAATGAAACTAGATGTTTTCTTACCAGGTACTGATTACAAAGTGGAATGTCTAGTAAAAGAAGACTTCAGGTATCGCGACCTTTCTGAAGCTGAAGGTATCACGTGGCCTGAAGGCGAATGTCTCAGTACTGTGTATGTAGTGACCCACAAATAAAATTGGCTTCATTGAAAGTTCACCTCTTCGCATGATACCTGTCGATGATACGATTTGCTTGTTGGTGATGTGTGATGGAGTTATTCATCGTAGATAATGTCATAGTTCCAAAAAGAGGCGTTAATAAATTAAAGGAAAACCTGATCCAATTTTAAACCATAGATCAAAACAATTTACCCTCTACCCTATAAATTATTGAAAGGAACATGCTACTTTTTCAAAAAGGACTCACGTGAGAGAATTTTTACCACAGAAACGTAATTTCACGTTCTCGCCAGTAGTTCCTTACTGTTACATGCATTTCGCCATTCGCTAGTTAGATGGACATCAGCGCCTGTATCTCGGAGAGGCGTTGCGCAAAAAACAGGTGCTGTACTTTTCAGTTCATCATCATTATTATTATTATTCTTTATTTAAAATTTAAAATTATACACATGTACAAATGTTTACATAATATACATACAGTGACCCTCTATTTGCAGGGTATGGTTAAAAATAACTTTTGTAAATAAAAATAGCTGTTACATTCATAAGACTTTTATATACCAACAAATCACGGATTTCGTACCTCAAAATAATATAAAAGAACAACTAAAATCCAATAGCACCAGTTTACACAAAACGACCTGTGTAATCTAAAAGTGACTAGAAACAGAAAGTTCTGTTACACAATGTTTAATATTTTATACTAAAGTTTGCAAAAACGGATCACAAACTAACTCAGTGAAAGCATCTAGCAGGTTTTTGCCACGAGAGGTATAAATTTTACTAATGTTCTGAGATTTTTGGATATTTGTGAGCGTTAACCTTTTAATTTCATCTACCAGAGTATACATAAAATACATAAGTGTGAAGATCACCATTAATGACACTTTCTTTTAATTTCCCTAGAAAGTTTTACATGAAGAACTAGCCAGACGTTGTAATGTTCAATGCCTTTACTCTCAGGGTCAGTGTTTTTTCCTAATTAAGATTTTCTAATTAATCTAATTATTATATTTTTTGATAAAAATACAGTATGTTGTTTATACTGAATTTTTTGTTTGTATTTGATTGAGTGATGTAACACCATTATGAGCCAGTTTGCTCTGTACTCTTGATTAAGAAAAGTAAAATATTACAGTGTTTTGCTGTGTTGTGAACGTCATTAAATGATGCCAAGCCTTCCATGAACATTTGCACAGTAGGCACTTCGCCAGTAGACACTTGGGCAATGGAAATTTGGGCATTGGACACTCGGGCAGTGGACACTTGGGCACTTGGCAGTGGACATTGGGTAGTTTGATATTTGGGTAACAGAGACTTGGGTAGCGAACAGTTAAGCGATTGACACTGGCCAGGGCAGCGGTAGGTGGTTCTTGGTAGGGGAGATTTGGACAATGGGTACTTGCCCAATGGACACTTGGGCAGTGGATGCTTGCGTATTGGATCCTTGGGCAGTGACTCAGTGGACACTCAGGCAGCAGGCATTCGGGTAGTGTACACTTGGACAGTGGTACTTCTGGACAGTGGACAGTTGAGCAATGTGCACTTGGACAGTGGCACTTCTGGGTAGTGGACAGTTGAGCAGTATGCACTTGGGCAGGGGAGAGAACAGAGCTTGAGAAGCTTGATGACCAAAGATGAGGAGAGGAAAAAAGGGGACGAGATGAGAGGAGATACCGATAAGAAAGGGAAATGTGAGAGGAGAGGATAAAAGGGAATGATGGTAAGCGACATGAGAAGTGACAAGAAAGGAAGGGCAGTGGCCAAGGGGAGAGGAACAGAAAACAGAGAAGAGAAAAGAAGAAAAGAGAAGTAAAGGAAGGGATGTAAACAAAGGGAGTGAAAGTGAAAGGAGGGATAGAAAGGGAGAGAAGGGAAACAAACAGGAAGGGAAGGATTTAGAATGAAAGGTAAGGTATGAGAAAAGAAGTGATGTGATGTGATAAGATCAGATCAATACGGAACGAAACAGGACAAAATAGAACAGTTCACACATAGATCAAAACTGGGCAGTAGTTTCATTGCTACAACTAATATTTAAATAATTGTACAGTATACACTCATTCTTGAATCACAAGCTTTATTAAAGCGCCCAGGACACACGGTGAACTTTTATCTGTAAACTTTCTGTGGCATGTAGCGTGGCAGTTTTTTTTGGCCAACTTTTTCCGATTGCCAACATCTACGGTGAGTGAATTCAACTTCTGTGGCGATTTCCCATTATTTCTAGGGCAAATCATATTTATCTTAGCGAGACTGGTGGGTTTGCACAATATCAAGTTTGACACAGGTTACGTTTGCACGCAAGCAAGTTTGAAGAGAGGTAAGTTTGGATGCAAGCAAGTTTGGAGACAAGTAAGTTTGGACACAGGGACGTTTGGACGCAAGTAAGTTTGGATAAAGGTAAGTGTGTATGCAAACAAGGTTGAAGACAGGTAAGTTTGGACGCAGACAAGTTTGGAGACAGGTAAGTTTGAATGCAAGCAAGTTTCCACACAGGTAAATATGGACGCAGGCAAGTTTGGAGACAGGTGGGTTTGCACATAATCAAGTTTGACACAGGTTAAGTTTGCACGCAAGCAAGTTTGGAGACAGGTAAGTTTGAACGCAAGCAAGTTTGGATGCAAGCAAGTTTGGAGACAGGTAAGTTTGGACACAACTGAGTTTGGACGCAAGCAAGTTTGAAGACAGGTAAGTTTGGACGTAAGCAAGTTTGGAGACAAGTAAGTTAGGACGCAAGCAAGTTTGGACACAGATAAGTTTGGACGTAAGTAAGTTTGGAGACAGGTAAGTTTGGACGTAAGTAAGTTTGGAGACAGGTAAGTTTGAACGCAAGCAAGTTTGGATGCAAGCAAGTTTGGAGACAGGTAAGTTTGGACACAACTGAGTTTGGACGGAAGCAAGTTTGAAGACAGGTAAGTTTGGACACAACTGAGTTTGGACGCAAGCAAGTTTGAAGACAGGTAAGTTTGGACGCAAGCAAGTTTGGAGACAAGTAAGTTAGGACGCAAGCAAGTTTGGACACAGATAAGTTTGGACGTAAGTAAGTTTGGAGACAGGTAAGTTTGAACGCAAACAAGTAAGTTTGGATGCAAGCAAGTTTGGAGACAGGTAAGTTTGAACGCAAGCAAGTTTGGACGCAAGCAAGTTTGAAGACAGGTAAGTTTGGACACAACTGAGTTTGGACGCAAGCAAGTTTGAAGACAGGTAAGTTTGGACGTAAGCAAGTTTGGAGACAAGTAAGTTAGGACGCAAGCAAGTTTGGACACAGATAAGTTTGGACGTAAGTAAGTTTGGAGACAGGTAAGTTTGGACGTAAGTAAGTTTGGAGACAGGTAAGTTTGAACGCAAGCAAGTTTGGATGCAAGCAAGTTTGGAGACAGGTAAGTTTGGACACAACTGAGTTTGGACGCAAGCAAGTTTGAAGACAG
>JAQGDQ010000166.1:309657-317157 GCA_030141605.1 Tubiluchus corallicola | reverse complement strand
TATTCGTTGTATTTTATTGTAGTAGTCATGTATCTTAAAAGCAAGTTTGTAATACACTGTAATGCGGATGACCCATTACTTAAGCTTAATTTATTTAGTGTCAAGATTATTTATCCAGCAAAATGTGGATAGTCAAACATAAAACTGATTTGAGCCGACCCGCTGTTAACTTTTCCCATTGGAAATTTTACTGCATTATAGACCATTTTGCGGTTGCTAGAAGCTATTTTTTTCTCAGGCAAGTTCGCCTCAAACTCGTGACTCATAATTTTACTACTACCGTGAAAGGGGGGTCCCGACCCCTTCGGCCCACCCTCTAAATGCAGAAGTGCAGTCACAGTTAGCTAAAAACTCTCTAGAGAGCGCAAATCGATAAGAGAATAGACACCATGTAAGTGGTATACATAAACATAACTTCACTATGCAAATTAGCTTACTGCTCGGGGATTCCGCAAACAAACAAGGGGTTGGAGTGTTTTTCTGGTTTACTGCTAAAAAACTTTATTTAGCCATAAAAAAATTATGTGAAGAAATTCTGTGGACGCACGTGCGTCAGTGCGACCATGATGTAACTTGTCAACTTCGATATTATGCTAATCGAAATAATTCGAACTTTCGATGCTCACCCCTGCTCAGTGAGTGTGATGATCTGCCGAGTTAATATGATTGGGACGCCTATATATTATACCAAAGATTATCAGTGCTTTTTGTAGTTCTCTTTATTTTTCCGCATTATTGTTCAATTTGAACTTTGCTGACAATGCCCTCGTCCTCTGTCCATAATCCACGATCACCTCTGCCTCTTTCTCTGCGCACGTGCATCTATCTGTGGGCGTGAAGCCGTGAGCCAAACCTACGAAAAAGGCCATAAGGTCAAAGTCCGTCAGACCCGAGGTGCAAATCTTTGGTTCAAACAGTTAGTGCAGATTGTTGCCGCGAGATGTGGCCACTGCACTGATAAAAGTGAAATCCATGAACTTGCTTGATGTGTACGATGCTGACTTGCTGAGTAACGTGAGTGTACACTAAACAGTGCAACCGTGAGGTTAATGTAAGGGAAGGTTCTTCATGGGTAACGATGGCGCCTATCACGAAAGGCGTTTTATTAAGTGTGTACATATTTGCGTTAGTAATTACGATAACTTTTGCGAATGTGCCTTCTCCGAAGTTTTCCAATGACAAACGTCGGATATGTAGTCGAACAGAAAGGTGAGGAATAATCATGCTTCACGTACCTGTATCATGATTGTAATAATAAGTTTATAATAATAATAATAAGTTTTTTTAAAAAGAATAAGTAAAGTAGAACGTACAGGGAAAAGCACTGTTACACTGTTATAAGAAATATGAATTAAATAACTTGGAAACATTTCGAAATTTAAGTTAGGAAAAAAAATAAGCCATATGAGATAAAACTGTTCTTGATTCAAGGTAAGGGGTATTTTAGATGGTGGCGAGTGATATACCCGTGAGTATGGACATCTGGTAATAGAGTGTGGAATTTATTATTATATTACTACTACTACTACTAGTAATAATAATAATATTAGGATTTTAAATTGATAAGAACAACTTTTTGCAGCAGTTTTGGTGACGGTTAAATAAAGGTTGAAAAATAGCCAAGACAAGAGCATTTGTTTAGTTTTCATTTGGAAAAATTATTGTCAATGAGCACTGTTTCTAACAAATCAAATAATGCAGTACTTTGCTTAGATTGATGTGAGTTTAGTGTAGTGTGTAGTGCATTAAATTATCGTAGTAAACTTAAATAAGCCAGTAATTCCATGGGAAGTGAGTGCATCTAGCAGACTAGTAAGTAAGTAAGTATTTTTATTTATCACCTTTTTAGAAGAAAAACACAGTGCATGAAATGATAATAGGTTACAGTGTAACAAAATTATTATGATAATTAATTTATCTGAGATATGATATTAAACTGATTGGTTAGAGGGTGGCAAAGAACTAAAAGTTATCAAAGTCAACCAACCTGGACTCTGAAAATTTAGACTCTTAACTGAGCACTGTAATTTTTTTTACTCTTGAAACTGTAGTTGAGATAGACAAAGTAGTTTACTTTTATTACAACAAGAGTTACATACTCGTGACTGTTAAATATGCTTTTGTAAAAATAGTAAACAATGTACATGTTACCATTAAAACTGTTCAGAATACATGCCAGACACTAGCAGAGTTAAAGTGGACTTAGTAAGATGTTTTGCACCTATGAAATGTAGTAGGTTACAGTAAATTCAAGTAATAAGAAAAGAGAATTGCTTTGATGGTGAAACATATTTTCATGAGATAAAGATATTTAGTTACAAGTTAATTTTATCAAATAATGTTTTCGGCTGACAATAAAAATACTTCTGTTTCTGTCAAATCGCCCGGGTAATATTTTTTATTGCACACCCCTCCGGGAATTTTACAAGTTTTTTTTGTACGTTTATATATACTTACTTGACGCAGTCATATAAAAGTGTATTTTTTTAATTTAAAATGTAAAACACAATAATTATTATAGCAATAGTTCTTTTGGGGAACGCTGGACATGGCCATGTTTTTCCACGGCTAACTCTCTACCAGGGTTGCCCTTTTGTATGATGCTTATTGTATTGAAGCCTAAAAAGTATCAAATTTTCCGCCAAATCGGTGTATTAACGACCGAGTAGTGTTGCCGCTTATACCGTATATGATACAAAAAGAGATTATATTATACAATAATTGATAATTATACGAAAATTTGGTAATGCGAAACTAAAAAGCAAAGCTTGAAAAATTGTGCATTGCAAAAATTTAAAACATTACTGTTAACCAGTGGGAAATAAACAATCTTTGATTTCAACTGATTTTAAATATTCCACAATTCAGCTTTAAACAAAGTTTAAAAAAAATTCCTCCCTACTGACATCTTTTGAGCTCATGAGGTAAGATAGAAACAATTTTTTATGTGGATCGCCTAACAAATACTTAAGTCTTTCAAACAGGTAAGCATATTGCTAAGTAATATAATTTTTGCAGGGAAAGTTTTTTGTGATATACTGTAAACTTCCGTTTTCTGTTCTTTTAATGTTATAGGAATTCAAAATTGTGTTAGTAATCAATAGCAGTCAAATGTGAAAATTTATTAAAATTAATAATAAATAATTTCAGCTTTGATGAAGACGTAACTCTGTCGGTACAAGTATCGTATACGGAAAGATACACACCCGAGTGTAGTAAATGGTCAAAGTTTTGGAGCTGGCTCACTAAAAATTGCAACGATAGATACAGGTTTGTATTGTATGACACTTATTTACATTTTTATGTACTGTTGGCAATCATTTGTAAGCTTTACAGTGTTAACATAGACCAGCTTATATGCCGAGGCTGGCTGTTAAAATAATGGTGCACTAAGTCTAGTGAGTAACTCGCAAGCATGTTCAGAGTAGAAAGCAAAACTCGCAGAGAGTTACTGTCCGACAGTAAGCGTGAGCCGATGAATAACCTCTATTCGCCGTGAGAATTGTCGAGAGTAACTCGCCGATGCGTTCACACTAGACAGTAAATCAACCCACAGAGTTTGCAATTTCTTGTGGACAGTAACTCGCGAAACAGTTCACACTTTGCAAGTTTGCTGTCAGAGAGAAAACTTGAGACCGAAATGTCACTTGTCTAAATGTACCGTAAGACTTTCCGGCATGCACTTCAGTTTTTGAGCAAGATTAAATATATTATATGGTACCTCTCCTGCTTATTTTTAAGGGATTGAGCACATGAAGCATTATTTATGTAGCTCAAAGCACAGGAAAACCCTCCACTTACATGAAGCTTAAAAAATTCGTCTTGAAATTTTATACCACTTACATAGTGCCTTGCTGCTTGCAGGGCTTGCGTCGGCAGTAACACTGTTTTAAACATGTAAATCTAAACTCCCTCAATTACGTTTAGGTGCAGCCATTTTGATGGTAGGTCATTTGAAACAAGTTTAGATAACACTGAGTAAAGTTTGAAAAATAATGTTTTAATTAAAATAATGTTAAAATTTTACTTAGTTAGCAGCATGTATGCTACGAATGCTCTTATTCAAAGTAAAATTTTAAATTACTGTATCTTTTTAATAAGATTAAAAACATTTTTTTGTTAACGAGTGCTGCACCCTGGAGGTGAGTCACCGACATTTTACCAATTGGTGAAAACGTTTTAAATAATCAATAATTTTCTTTTCTAGTTACCTAAGTCTTTCAAGCTGATAAGCGAAATGCTAAGTAATATAACTTTGCATGGAAAGTTTTTTGGGACATAATTTAACATTTCCTTTTCTTCCCCTGATTTACGTTGTGCGTATATGACGTCATGTGATGGCGCAGTTGGAACAGTATCGCGGGGAGATTCAAAATGAAAGCAAACGAAAAATCCTTTCAACACAAATACGATATGATCATAAAATTGGTGTAAAGTGATACAGGCGATTTTCCTGAAGCCTATTTAAGGTACCCTGTTTGTCCTTTCATCAGGTATGGCTATAAGAATATCTTGCTTCAAAGCTTATTCCTATTGGTATAGTTGCAGCTAGTATTGATTTTTTAAATGCAAAACAAAAGCTGTTTTACACTGTTTTGGTGTTCACATTTGGCTGAAGTACTAGGCTGCATACGCATGCATAACATTGCTGCAGGCGTTACCAGGCAAGTTCACTTTCTAAGAACGCAAAACGTGACTCCAGCACTAATGCAAACATGATGCATTGTAACTGGTTTGCATTGATTTATTGGCCATATTTGTTTAAGCTTGTTTCTTTTGTGTTGCGTTTGCAGTAAATTTATCCCCTGTTAGGATGTATCTTATCCTTCGTGGAAAGAGAAGTTTTGCTAGGATTTAGCCAATTTTAACTTTGGTGTTAGCAAGCACCATTTTAGGCACCACGATTGCACCAAAAATGGTGATGGATAACAGGCAGTGACCTGTTTGAGGATTTAGTTCCTTGCTTTCATCCATGGCACCTAATCATAGGCACAAACTTTGTATTGATCACGGCTGCATAATTTTGCTGTTTACATTTACTCATGTATAACATATATATATTTATTTCTTGTGCCTAATAAATAATAAATTTGTGGATTTGTTTTCTGATGTTGCACAGGACATCTTACCGCCAGGAGGAGAGACTACAGACGATAACAAGATATAAAAAGGTCCAGGAATGCTGCAGTGGATGGGACCCAAAAACGAATTGTACTACACGTATGTAAATTTTTATATTTTGTAGATACACTGTACTTGATTTTTTATTCTTGTGAGCTGAGATTTTTGAATGATAGAAGTAATTCTATGAATGTCGCATACACGACTCTGTGTCCACTAGAACTGGCTTCTTTTCAGTCAGCAGGTCAAAGGTCAAAGTAATGCAGTGATTTAGAAGTATTATTAGTGTACATTAAAATTGGTTGCTTTTCAGTCAGCAGGTCAAATGTCATCATAATGCAGTGATTTGGAAGTATTTCCAGTGTACATTAGAACTGGTCTCGTTTCAGTCATCAGGTCAAAGGTCAAAGTAATGCAATGATTTCAGAATACCCCCAGTGTACATAAAAACCTGCTTATGGCATGGTGGTTTTTATCATTCGTGTCTGATGTGACTCGCTATGCACCCACGTAACACCCTTTATTTAAAGGAAGACGGGATGATTTTTCATATACGACCCTATTTTCAAGTACAATAATAAGTATACATTTTAACACAATTAATACTGCAAAAGCGTCTCTAGTAGTTAAATAATATATTAAAAAATTAGTTAACGGAAACGGCGAGTGAGACCAACTATTGATGACATCACAAACTAACATAATTTTCAACAGCAAGAATATTTCACGAGCATGTTGCACATGTTTGCAAAAGCGAAAATTGAAGTACAGTGCTAATGTAAGATATTCAGTGTTTTGTTCTAAAACTGGAAAGTTTTAAAATGAAAATTAAAACTTAAAATTTACTCTGTGCTCATGCATGAGCTGTCAAACGTGTGTAGTTTGTCACAAACTAAGACATCTGAACTGAGAGGTACTGCACCTGTTTTTTGTGCAATGCTTTTTGAATTGCAGGCGCTAGTGACCTTCTAACTAGAGAATGGTGAAATGCATGTAACAGAGAAGAACTAGTGATGCGAACTTGAAATTGTGATAATAATTCTTTCACGTGTCATTTTAGAAAAAATAGTATATTTTCTTTAAATATTTTAAAGAGTAGATTGTTTTAACCTACAGTTTAAGATTGGATCCGGTTTTGCTTTAAATGAATTCGCTTGACTGATTTTATACCACATCATTTCAGTCCGGATAAGTGACAGTGTTCTCTTGAACTTACTCCCAGCAGTAAATTAATAAACCCATAACTTTGGGCGGATCTTCCCATGCTAATAATATACGCCAGAAGAAATCTATAAGAGTGGAGACATGTGTACTGTAAGTACATGTAGGTTATAGACTGGTCGCTCTGTAAGTACATGTGGGTTGTAGACTTGTCCCACTGTAAGTACATGTGAGTTATAGACTAGTCCCACTGTAAGTACATGTGGGTTGTAAACTAGTCCCACTGTAAGTATGTGTGGGTTGTAGACTAGTCCCACTGTAAGTACATGTAGGTTATAGACTGGTCGCTCTGTAAGTACATGTGGGTTGTAGACTAGTCCCACTGTAAGTACATGTGAGTTATAGACTAGTCCCACTGTAAGTACATGTGGGTTGTAAACTAGTCCCACTGTAAGTATGTGTGGGTTGTAAACTAGTCCCACTGTATGTATGTGAGTTGTAGACTAGTCGCACTGTAAGTACATGTGGGTTGTAGACTAATCCCACTGCAAGTACATGTGGGTTGTAAACTAGTCCCGCTGTAAGTATGTGAATTATAGACTGGTCCCACTGTAAGTACATGCGGGTTATAGACTAGTCCCACTGTAAGTACATGTGGGTTGTAGACTAGTCCCAGTGTAAGTACATGTGGGTTGTAGACTAGTCCCAGTGTAAGTACATGTGGGTTGTAGACTAGTCGCACTGTAAGTACATGTGGGTTGTAGACTAGTCCCACTGTAAGTATGTGAGTTGTAGACTAGTCGCACTGTAAGTACATGTGGGTTGTAGACTAGTCCCACTGTAAGTACGTGAGTTGTAGACTAGTCGCACTGTAAGTACATGTGGGTTGTAGACTAGTCCCACTGTAAGTACGTGAGTTGTAAACTAGTCGCACTGTAAGTACATGTGGGTTGTAGACTAGTCCCACTGTAAGTATGTGAGTTGTAGACTAGTCGCACTGTAAGTACATGTGGGTTGTAGACTAGTCCCACTGTAAGTACGTAAGTTGTAGACTAGTCGCACTGTAAGTACATGTGGGTTGTAGACTAGTCCCACTGTAAGTACGTGAGTTGTAAACTAGTCGCACTGTAAGTACATGTGGGTTGTAGACTAGTCCCACTGTAAGTATGTGAGTTGTAGACTAGTCGCACTGTAAGTACATGTGGGTTGTAGACTAGT
>JAQGDQ010000166.1:293669-305815 GCA_030141605.1 Tubiluchus corallicola | reverse complement strand
TGTATGGGACAAGTTTAATAAGGGTTAGTCCTCACCGTTATATCATTCATTCTGTTAGCCATAATTAGCAGTAAGCCTATTTGGCATATTATGCGTGTTCAAGTTTTGGAGTCTCTACCTCGAGTACTGGTCTGGTTGTATGGGACAAGTTTAATAAGGGTTAGTCCGTACCGTTATATCATTCATTCTGTTAGCAGTAAGCCTATTTGGCATATTATGCGTGTTCAAGTTTTGGAGTCTCTACCTCGAGTACTGGTCTGGTTGTATGGGACAAGTTTAATAAGGGTTAGTCCGTACCGTTATATCATTCATTCAATTAGCTATAATTAACAGTAAGTCTATTTGGCGCAATGAGGGTGTTGTTCAATTTTTAGAAGTCTTTGCCTCGAGTGCCGGCCTACTTGTATGGGCAATTTATAACATAGTTTGTTCACACCGTTTTATTATCCTTAGTTTAGAACCCTTTGCCAATTTTTACTTGCTTGTCACTTCCAGCAAAAAATCAGTTTTTTTTCTATCGCGTGCTGAAAGGAAATTTAATCTTTCAGAAGTTTTACTGCAGTTTACCACATACAGCATTCTCAAGCTGTAAACGTCTAAAATTGCCTTCAGGGTACGATGGCATTTTAAGTTTTGTTGATCTGACTGTATTTTACAATGTTATTTACTATGCAGTGTAGGTGAATTAGTAAACCGGTAACACATTAGTATTACTATGAATAGAACATAGTAACTATTTCCAATAATTTATAATTCTTTATTGGGGAAACTAAGATACTATAGAATGGGTATTAAAAGTTTACAATAATAATACATTATTGTAATAGAACTATTGCAGCACAATGTCAAAACTAAACGACCGTAAGTTTTGACACAGTAAATTTGCAGGAACACGCTTCGTGTACCATTGCTGGGGGTAAAGTGTCCATCTAACTACGAAATCACATCTAATGTTTATCCTAGTGGTCAAATTAGTGGTCAGTGACTCACAGTGAACTGTGAAGGTCACTGTAGATCATGTACTAAATTGGCTGCTCTAGGGGGATTTTTGGCTTTTCAGCACATACGCATTATACGCATGACTAAGACATCAGTAACTTACAATGCTAAGCCTTTTAAAGCAGAACCGGATCCAATCTTAAACTGTGGGTAAAAACAATCTACTCTTTAAAATATTGAAAGGGAACGTACTACTTTTTAAAGAGTGACTTAGGTGAAAGAATTATTACCACACAAAAGTAATTTCGTATTCTAGCGGCTAGTTCTTCACTGTTACAGTCATTTCATCTTTCGCTAGTTAGATGGGCACTAGCGCCTGCATTTTGGAAATACGTTGCATGAAAAATAGGTGCTGCACCTCTCAGTTCAGAGCTGCTCGTTTGTGATGTATTTATTACACACGTTAGAGAGCTTATGCTTGAGAACAGTGGTAAATTTAAAATTTGTCTAGTTTTTGTATGTCACACTGAATGTTGTGCAGTAGCACTGAACTTCAATTTCCGCTTGTGCAAACACGCTTATGGAATGTTTGTGCTGTTGAAAATTATGTTCATTTGTGATGTCATCACTTGCTGGGCTAGCCTGATGTTAATATAGTTTTTAACATATTATTTATTTGTCAGAAATGCTTTGGCATTATTATATATGTTAAGATGTGTGCATTTTACCTTACTTCAGAAGTGGGTAGGATATGAAAAACCGTCCTCTTTTGCTTTAAACCTTCCAAAGTAAAACCGGACAACTTAAGTTATTTACAAGCCGTGTATTCCCCATTTTTTTGTTTATTTTTTCAGCTCTATGCAAGCCGGCCTGCGTACATGGCTTATGTGTGGAACCCTACACTTGCCAATGTTATCCTGGTTGGACAGGAGGCAGTTGTGAGAATGCATGTCCAAAGGGAAACTATGGACTTGGCTGCTCGGGGAATTGCAGCTGCATGGAATGTGATCATATTACCGGGGATTGTCAGTGCCCGGCTGGATATATTGGAGAAAAGTACGTCAGATCTTTTTACCACTTTGTTGAGTCGATTACCATATTTGTTTTGTGGTGTATATGGTTACTGTATGCGTGTTAACCTTTGCACTCCGCCGGAAGTTAATCCGCTTCGTGTTGCTATGTATTTAAATCGGTGACCTGTCATAAAGTCCCGGAAAAAAGTCACAATTAATTTTGACTAGGATAAGCGCTAGATTTAGGATTAGAGTTAAGGTTAGGTTAAAACTATTTCTTTTTTCCTGTGCCTTTTTCCCCTGTGACTGTTTCCTGTGACTTTTTGTGAGACTTTTTTCGTGTGACTTTTGCCTGTGACTTTGTTCGTGTGATTTTTTTCGTTTGACTTTTTACCTGTGACTTTGTGCGTGTGACTTTTTACCTGTGACTTTGTTCGTGTTACTTTTTACCTGTGACTTTGTTCGTGTGACTTTTTTCGTTTGATTTTTTACCTGTGACTTTGTTCGTGTGACTTTTTACCTGTAACTTTGTTCGTGTGACTTTTTACCTGTGACTTTCTTCGTGTTACTTTTTACCTGTGACTTTGTGCGTGTGACTTTTTACCTGTGACTTTGCGCATGTGACTTTATACCTGTGACTTTGTTCATGTTACTTGTTACCTGTGACTTTGTTTGTGTTACTTTTTACCTGTGACTTTGTTTATGTGACTTTTTACCTGTGCCTTTGTTCGTGTGTAAAGCAAAGCCGTCTACCGCATCAGTTCAGTAACTTCAGCTGTTTTGCATGGAGTTTACCTAATTATGCAGTAATCTGTGCGTAGCGTGATTTACTGGCAGGATCTTGCTCGGGAACAAGAAAAAATGGACCAGGTAAGGTTCCATTAAAACTGTTACTGTTACAACTGCATGGATTGCCAGGCGTTGTCAAGTGTACACAAATGCATTCTCTGGTACACTTAGCCTTTGACCTTTTCACGCTCATCATCAATCACTGGAATTGTTAAAAGGTCAATGGTAGCAAGATTTTCAAAATTTTAAATTTCCAGTCGATAAAGATTTTTACTGTGAAAGATGCCAACTCATCGAACTATGCGCACAAGCTTTGCAGAAAACTGTTCCTATTTAACGTAGTCACACATTGGGTAACACTGACCCAGCTCATGGTCCTCAGTGGGTAACACTGACCCAGCCTAGCGTTCGCAGTGGGTAACACTGACCCAGCCTAGCGTTCGCAGTAGGTAACACTGACCCAGCCCGGCATCTGTAGTGGGTAACACTGACCCAGCCCGGCGTCCACAATGGGTAACACTGACCCAGCCTAGCGTCAACGTATGGGTTAGTTGAGGGTTTCACTTTAACACGTTTAGTTTTTGTTTATTTAAGTGGGTGGCGTGGGCGGCGTACACAGCTGTGTGTCGTACAGCCGGATATACATGTACATATTTAACGCTGATTTAATAGGTAGATAATTAACACGTGCAGACGTCTGAATTGATTGAAAACACGTCAGAGAAATTACTCATCTCTGTGTGCAGGTAGTGTAAAAACCGAGTTCAGAAATATCACCGTGTTATCGTACAGATGATTTAATATTGAAATGAAAAGTGTTTAACAACTCATCTGTCTAACTGTACGACATCCAAACATTCAGTTACTGTAAGATTGCAAAGTGTAGTATTTTTTTCTAGCTAGATCTCCGGTTATTTACCAGGCGGCAAACGAGTTTTTCTATTGACACGTATTGTGTTTAACGAGGGCTATTTTAACTGCAGTTCCGGCTCTTGCTCAAGAGAGTTTTGACTGGACTGGGAGGCTGACGCAGGGTTGTTGTTAAGGCTAGTTAAAATTCACTTTGAGTCTGAGTTACGCTTGTTCTGGAAACTTAAAATCCTGCTCTCATTACGAATATTCAATTTAGTTTATTATAAACTTACTGTAAAACTTGTTTCTTTTGATCTTTATCACTTCGTTGTTAGCGGTATTAAATTTGATGAACAGCCATTTTTTGTTGCGTGTGATCAATGACGTAAGGAGTACAGTCACGAGGTCACCAAAGATCGGCAAACAAACATGGGTAACCAAAGACGCTTTCTGTACCCCGTACGTCATTCTCGCTTACTCTCGCAAAAACGCAAAATAGACGAAATTCGCCAGAAAAAGGTAAGTTATTTGAATTGTAAGTCTCTTTTGTTTAAGAATAACTATGAATTCTTTGTGTAACCATAATAATGCACTGAAAAACTTCATTGCATACGGGGGTTTATATAAGCCTTTAAGTTCTTCACCTTCTAGATACGCAGCGATAATGGAATGGCTCATATGTTATTTTTGGAGTGAGGTAGCCAAATGACGTCACTTACTGCTTGGCTGACCATGCTACTTGCTTAATGCGGAATGTGGGACTCGCTGTTTCGTATTGTGTCCGAGCGTCTTGCATATATTGAACTTGAAGTGCCTTACAACAATGATCATTTGATAAAAAATAATACTGCTTGTGGTAATTATAAATGAATCATCCATATTTGAAGACCAACTGCAGCCCCACTCCGCCTTTTTCTTTTGTTGTACTCAGGGGTCCGATTTTGACCTTGTAAGGCCCCTAGACTAATGAAATTATGGCCCCCTCAGACGAAGCCACATTCTAACTTCATTGCAACGTCTCGAGTATTTTTTACTGATGATATATTTTAACGACATTTACATAGCTCGAAACAAACTTATTGCAAAATTTGTAAATTCTTTAAATAAACTAGAATTGCTATCTTTCGTTCGTCAATAAAAATATTCTTTAAGAAATACCACTATTTTACTATTTATGGAGAACCAAATTAGCGCATATTTCAACACAACCATAGTGAAAAAACCGATTTTTTACCAAATGTTACCAGCGCTTGAAACCCCCCCCCCCAAGATTGAGGGGCCCTTGGCTGCAGCCTGTACAAGCCTGAAGGATTCGGCCGTGGTTATGATGAACATGACTAAATGTTACATAGGTTGTGGTGTAAGAAGGTGCGGTAGGTAGAGCTCTTGATGACTTACTCCCAAATATTCGACCCCCAGTGTCCGTTTTTCATCTTCAGTTTAACCTCTCTGAGATACTAGAAATGTTAGTGTATATCTCCAGTGGGTAGTTGTTGACAGACCTGGCGCAAATGCGTGCAATGTTTGCGCATGCGCATTATTTCATGCATAATCAAACATGCTCGTAGTTGGTCATGTACTCTAACACTGAAACCTTGAATCTCGCCACTGTGTATATAACTGTATTCAATTAACAGGGCTTATAGGGAATATAGTATTTCCCATGAAAGTGACACTTCAGTTTTACTGCTACAGAGCAGCTTTTAATTTAGAAACCAGAAGGTGGCATCTGCATGCAATCTGTTTTTAATAAGAGGAAAATATGTCTAAGTGAAATGCCCTAGAATCTGCATCCAGCTTCGTTTTGACCTCACCTACACTGCCCTTCGAATTACAAAATAATATAGCAAAATCTTACTGTTTTTCATCTGGTCAAAGGTCATGGAGCAAGGGGGGCTTTATTTATTTTTCTTTATAATCCATCTAGTCCCACATCTTGTTTTTGAGCTAGAGCCACAATATGTTGCTAGGTGTGGTTGCACCCTTGTCATTCACGTTCAGGAAGATTTTTTGCTACAGGGCAAAAACCGAAAAAACGGGGGGTCGCAAATGGAAATGCACAGTGTGTTGAGCAGTAGTATCATGTAGCATATCAAATGAAAGGTCTCGTGAAATGAGGATCCAATGGCATATGTTATAGTTGGAATGATTAACCTGTGACCCCTCTGGGGGACAAAATAGGGGTCGAGAAGACAAATACTTTAAGTGTTAACCGAAACTAGCTTGTAGTGTATCAAATAAAGTTCTCAGTGAGGCAAATTGAATGGTATAAGTTATGCCACGATTGGCTGACCTTTGACGCATGGGACACGGGTTAAAAAGTTGAAAATTGTGATCTCGTTGTGAAGCGTAATCAAGCAACAATACGAATTCAATAAAATTCTAAATTATAATTTTCAAGCAGGAGGCTTGGGTATTTACAAGGCACCAAACGTCGTCTGCAAAATCTTCAGTTTCTGACCAGTTCAGAAACATTGCCAACTAGTTTTTAAATTAGATTTTGTAATTAGTTAAACTGTTTATGTATCCAAGAGTTTGCTAAAGACTGCCAAAAGAATGTAAAAAAATTGAAGGTAAGAAAACGTAAAAGTGCTTCTGGTTATTTCAAATATACTATAGCAAAATTTACAAAACTGAGAATCAACTCTCATACTTTGTGTAATGAAAGAGGAAGTACGTTAAACCTAGAAAAATTCCGACTGAAAATCGTATATGCTCGCACTGTTTAAGAAATGAAATCGAAGACGAATTACACTTTGTTATAAAATGTCCATATTCCAATGATCTTAGTGGAAAATTATGTAATCACATCAGTGTAATTAAACCAGAATTTTTCTTTATGAGTGATGCTGATGAATTTTTGCTCTTGATTTAGAAGTAATTAAGGCATTTATTGATTATGTTGAAAAAACGTTTTTAAGACATGTTGAACAATATACTATGTAATGAATATATGTAATTTCTTACGCGTGTGCGTATACACTCTTTTAGGTAGAAGACAGAGACTCCGCAATTGTGGAGAAATCTAAACTGAAAATCACGTTTTGATGGACTGTCATTTAACAACAAACTAGAAGAAAATCCTTAACGTTAATTATGAATAGCAATTTTTGATTTTGAGTTCTGTTTTAATATTTTAAAATCTAAAGTAAACACACTAACTTTTGCAAGTACCACAGTGAAGTGCTACAATTCTGTGAAATTCTGTAATCTCAGCTCAGTCATTATCATATTTTTTTCATATTTTCACTGACACTGAATGAAAATTTGTTATTGTGAACTTTTTAACCTTTGTATAATGTTGCTGTTTTCTGAAAAGTTTAAAATTTTGGACTATGAAATGTTTCAATTCTGCTATCCCTGCTGAAGATTGTAAATATTAATTTTATGGACAATAAACTACTGCTGCTGCTACTGCTACTGCTGCTGCTACTGCTACTACTACTACTAGTACTACTACTACTACTACTACTACTACTACTACTACTACTACTACTACTACTACTACTACTACTACTACTACTACTACTGCTACTGCTACTGCTACTGCTACTGCTACTGCTACTGCTACTGCTACTGCTACTGCTACTGTTTATTAATTGATAAACTAATAATTAATTGTAAATTTGCTCTTCAGGTGTGATCAGGTGTGCCAAGGTGGATGGTACGGTGAGAACTGCACAAGCAGGTGCAAATACTGCTACTGCTACTGTGCTATTACTACTACTACTACTGATTTTGAATGTTAGGTTAGCAAATTTTAATGTAATAATGTGTTTATTAATTGATAAACTAATAATTAATTGTAAATTTGCTCTTCAGGTGTGATCAGGTGTGCCAAGGTGGTTGGTATGGTGAGAACTGCACAAGCAGGTGCAAATACTGCGGGAACGGAACTTGTCGACACACCGATGGTTTATGTGTGTGTGATGAAGGTAAAGAGAAAATTTTGCTTCATTTTCTTTTTAACGCACAAAATTATTAAATGTCACTTTTAAGAGTCGACTGAGATTATTACTGATTTATTCTTTGTATGACTTTGTGATGGCGGATATCTTAAACATGTAAAAGAATGGTAATAAACGTCATTGCATTGTATTTTATCGTACACTGTAAGTACAAAAAGTTGTTTCACAGTTCCAGCGGCTGATTATGATTATGAAAATGTCAAAGGTTAAGTGTACCAGAAATACGCATTTGTGTACACTTGACAATGTCTCGCAGCCCTTGCTATTGTGATAGTAACAGTTTTAGCAGCTAGATAGAACCTTATCTAGTTCATTTTTTCTTTTTCCCAAGCAAGATCTTGCTAGTAAATCACTCTAGACACAGACCAATGCATAATTAAGTAAATTCCACGTAAAACAACGGAAGTTGTTGAACTGATATGGCAGACAGCTTCGCTTTACACACACGTCACGTGACGGTTGTAGTTAAGACACATTGTTGGAATGGACTTAAGCTTTAACCTGCAGCAACTGCACGTGCGCACACTGAAACTGTGAAAACTCTTATTACATTGTTGTTTGAATTTCAGGGTTTTCTGGTTCTATGTGCGACAGAGAGTGCGGTATTGAAGACACCAGCACCAACTGTGGGAACATAGACTGCGGATGTGCTGAAGGACAAGGCGAATGTAACCCTTTCACAGGAAAATGCCTGTATGTTTCATTTATAATTTGATTTGCCACCATAATTTTAAATTAATGGTCGTTGTTTAATTAACAGTCAGGTCTTAGCATAATATTAGGCCGTAGCTTTTCAATTTGTGGAAGTCATTAGCCCAAATACTGTTATTCACTCAATGAAGTAAGTAACTGGGTTGTGTGCTCAAAATCCGCCTTCACAGTGGTCACTTCTCCGTGTATGGGCCAAACTGGGTGTTGCTTTAGAGCAGAACTGGACACGATCTTAAACTGTAGATCAAAACAATCTACTCTTTAAAATATTGAAAGGAAACACATTTTTTTTCAAAAATGACTTACATGAAAGAATTATCACCACACAAACACAATTTCACGTTCGTGCCACTAGTTCTTCGCTGTTTACATGCATTTCACCATTCACTATTTAGATGGGCACTAGCGCCTGCACTTTGGAAACACATTGCACATAAAACAAGTGCTGTACCTCCCAGATCTGAGGTGTTAGTTTGTGACGTCCTCTCGTTAATTAAGATTTTAATCTATTATTTAATTATTAGAAAGCCTTCGCAGTATTCTTTTTGTTAAAATGTATACTTTTTACGGTACTTAAAAATGAGATAGTATGTAAGAAATCATCCCGTCTTCCTTTAAGCACATTTATTTGCAGATTAATGTAATCCTTAGCATTTTAACCATTAATTATTTTACAATTTCAAGTTACAAATCACAAAACTGGGTCAAAGCTTTGATTTTCTGCACTTAATGAACTTTGATGTGCAATTCTGGCTGTATTTATGACCACAGTGAGATAACGTGTACAATAACAACGCGCATTGTAATAATATTCGAAAAGTTTATTTTCATTTTGAGGCATTATACGAAAAAAATACATTGTGACAATTCAGCTTTGTCCTCACCTAGATCGCGCTTGGCTATGTAGTGCATTAGCATATTTTTGTAAGTTCTGTAAACGAGAACTGAGTTGTTGATATTATTCTACTTTCATGCAAAAATCATGTTAGGATTTATTCAGTTACATAATTCTGACATAGATATATTGAATGCTTACATAGCAAAATCGTCCATAAGTCGACATTTAGTGAATCACGAGCTTTTCTAGTGAATCGCGTATCTTGAAACTCCATTTCATGGGGATCATTTTGATACCAAGTTCATCACTCTATGTTGTTTCTAAGCTGAGATAATCCACGTTGAAGTTTAGGTGCAGATTTTTAGTATTTTTTTTGAGCATTTTCTTGATAATTTGATGTTAGAATATAAAAGTCCAATATACTTAGCATTTATTTTTATAAAAAAACAAAAAATGACATTTGACCAAAGTGCCATCTACTTTGAAGCATCGTAACGTAGTTTTAACTGCACGTCGACTTATGGACAGCTTTGGTTTGCAAGCACACTATTATATAGTTAGTATGAGTTATGCTCTCGTCAGCTATTAGTGTACTTCAACCTTTCCGACACTATTTAGCAGCCCATTCACATTTAGATAGCCGGCTATTTGAAGCGCAAGTGTGAAACAAGCTTTACGTTCGCTCATTGTGTTTGCAGAAGATACTAATAGTAATTATATCGTCTTTTTTTGTTCCAAAACTCCCAATAATCATAGTTCAAAACTTGTGCACCAAGAGATTGTAATAATTTATATGGAAACCGCATCTCGCCACCTTTATACAGGTTCAGCATGCATTTTTAATGTGTCTATTAATAATTTTTGTGTTTTTAGTGACAGTTGTTACTAACACGTGAGTAACCTAGCGTTGTGACAGTTGTTACTAACATGTAAGTAACCTAGTGTTGTGACAGTTGTTACTAACACGTGAGTTACCTCATGTTTTTAGTGGCAGTTGTTACTAATGCGTGAGTGACCTAGTGTTATTACAGTTTTTAGCGGCAGTTGTTACTAACATGTGAGTAACCTAGCGCTATGACAGTTTTAGTGGCAGTTGTTACTAACATGTGAGTAGCTTAGTGTTGTAACAGTTTTTAGTACAGTTGTTACTAACACGAGTAACCTCGTGTTTTTAGTGGCAGTTGTTACTAACGTGTGAGTAACCTAGAGTTGTGATTGTTTTTAGCGGCATTTGTTACTAACACGTAAGTAACTAGTGTTGTGTCAGCTGTTACTAACACGCGAATAACCTAGGGTTATGACAGTTTTTAGTGGCAGTTGTTACTAACACTTGTGCAACCTAGTGTTTTTAGCAGCAGTTATTACTAGCACGTGAGTAACCTAGTGTTGTGATTGTTTTTTAATACAGTTGTTACTAATGCATGAGTAACTTAGTGCTGTAACAGTTT
The DNA here is from genome assembly GCA_030141605.1 of Tubiluchus corallicola. Classification (NCBI taxonomy): domain Eukaryota; kingdom Metazoa; phylum Priapulida; class Priapulimorpha; order Priapulimorphida; family Tubiluchidae; genus Tubiluchus; species Tubiluchus corallicola. The sequence continues at coordinate 295,257 of JAQGDQ010000166.1, read as the reverse complement.
TTAGTGGCAGTTGTTACTAACACATGAGTGATCTAGTGTTGTAACAGTTTTTAATGGCAGTTGTTACTAATGCATAAGTAAACTAGTATTGTGGGAGTTCTTAATGATAGTCGTTACCAACACGTGAGTAACCTAGTGTCGTGACAGTTGTTACTAACGTGTCAGTAACATAGTGTTGCAACAGCTGTTATTAACGCATGTGTAATTTAATGTCATGACAGTTGTTACTACCGCATGTGTAACCTAGTGTCGCGATAGTTGTTACTAACGCGTGAGTAACGTGTTGTGCGGTGTTCATTTTGTGTAAACATTTAGCTTATCTGCTCCTGTGAAATGTGAGTTCATTAGAAGTTAATTTAATTTATAGTTTGTTTATTAGCGTGGCTGTTGAAATGTTTATGCAGTAAATCTAAATAACTGTCTGCTGTAGATGTAAATAACATGTTTATTATGTTTTTTCAAAGAAAAACTGATGATATGTATTTTTATCATTTGTTAGAAATACGTTCTTGTACTTAGTGTGGTAGAAAAGGCAATTTTTTATTAAAAATTCCTCAAAAATTATCCTAAATTATTTTCAAAGTAATTAATATGCGGAAATGGCGACTTTTAATTATTTCTTCTAAGGAAATGAATCACTAGTTTTTCGTAGTAATGCATGTTTGTCTAGTATAAATTATAGCATTTGAACATCATACCTCATAGTAAACACTGGCATAATGTTGTATGCTTTCACATTTTGCTGTGCTATAATGTTGTTCGTCGTCTTGGCATTGGCGATTCCTTTGCATAAACGCAAAAGTTTGCATTGCAGAAGCTTTGGCGGGCTTTGCTTGTAAGTCACTGTGGTTTGGTGTTAACTATTGTTTATTTCGTTGTGAGGTAGTAAACATTGTTTACTGTTAACTATTGTTTATTTCGTGGTGAGGTAGGAAACATTGTTTACTGTGGTTTCATGTTAACTATTGTTTATTTCATGGTGAGGTAGGAAACATTGTTTAATGTGGTTTCATGTTAACTATTGTTTATTTTGTGGTGAGGTAGGAAACATTGTTTACTGTGGTTTCATGTTAACTATTGTTTATTTCGTGGTGAGGTAGGAAACATTGTTTACTGTGGTTTCATGTTAACTATTGTTTATTTCATGGTGAGGTAGGAAACATTGTTTAATGTGGTTTCATGTTAACTATTGTTTATTTTGTGGTGAGGTAGGAAACATTGTTTACTGTGGTTTCATGTTAACTATTGTTTATTTCGTGGTGAGGTAGGAAACATTGTTTACTGTGGTTTCATGTTAACTATTGTTTATTTCATGGTGAGGTAGGAAACATTGTTTACTGTGGTTTCATGTTAACTATTGTTTATTTCGTGGTGAGGTAGGAAACATTGTTTACTGTGGTTTCATGTTAACTATTGTTTATTTCGTGGTGAGGTAGGAAACATTGTTTACTGTGGTTTCATGTTACCTATTGTTTATTTCGTGGTGAGGTAGGAAACATTGTTTACTGTGGTTTCATGTTAACTATTGTTTATTTTGTGGTGAGGTAGGAAACATTGTTTACTGTGGTTTCATGTTAACTATTGTTTA
>JAQGDQ010000166.1:200000-292660 GCA_030141605.1 Tubiluchus corallicola | reverse complement strand
TGTTAGAGTAAACACATGTCAATGTCAAATGTTGATCAGATCTTACAGGTGTTCTGTTCCTTGTCAGTTAGGCACTTATGGACTCGACTGTAAAGAAAGGTGCCCATGTGAACATTTCAGTAGCTGCAGTGCCATTACTGGAGAATGTACCTGTGCTGAGGGCTATAAGGGTGATCATTGTGATATAGGTAAGGCTGTAAATGCTAATCATTGTGATATAGGTAAGGCTGTAAATGCTGATCATTGTGATATAGGTAACACTGTAAATGGTGATCATTGTGATGCAGGCAAGTCTGTAAATGGTGATCATTGTGATATAGGTAAGACTGTAAATGGTGATCATTGTGATGCAGGTAAGTCTGTGAATGGTGATCATTGTGATATAGGTAAGACTGTAAATGGTGATCATTGTGATATAGGTAAGGCTGTAAATGCTGATCATTGTGATATAGGTAAGACTGTAAATGGTGATCATTGTGATATAGGTAAGACTGTAAATGCTGATCATTGTGATATAGGTAAGACTGTAAATGGTGATCATTGTGATGCAGGTAAGGCTGTAAATGCTAATCATTGTGATATAGGTAAATCTGTAAATGGTGATCATTGTGATATAGGTAAGGCTGTAAATGCTGATCATTGTGATATAGGTAAGACTGTAAATGGTGATCATTGTGATATAGGTAAGGCTGTAAATGGTGATCATTGTGATATAGGTAAGACTGTAAATGGTGATCATTGTGATATAGGTAAGACTGTAAGTGCTGATCATTGTGATATAGGTAAGACTGTAAATGGTGATCATTGTGATGCAGGTAAGGCTGTAAATGCTGATCATTGTGATATAGGTAAGTCTGTAAATGGTGATCATTGTGATATAGGTAAGACTGTAAATGCTGATCATTGTGATATAGGTAAGTCTGTAAATGGTGATCATTGTGATATAGCTAAGGCTATAAATGATTTCCACTTTCATTATTAAAGGGAAAGAAAAGGGAATTTTAAAGCCTAATCCAAAAAACTTTCCGTACAAAGTTATATTGCTTTTCACTATGCTTACCTGTTTGAAAGACTTGTGTAGCTGGAAAAGACTTGTGCCACATAGTGAAACATCACTGCATCGCCATCCCAGTGTACACCATTGATTCACCAAAGACACATTATTGTTCCTGTTGACTATACAAAGTAATTTATGCATTTACTTTTTTAGTGAAGACTGTTCTACCAATGCTTTGATTATTTTTTCAAACTTTACTCAATGTTATCGAAACTTGTTTCAAATGACTTACCGTTAAAATGGTTGCACCAAATTGTCATCGCGAGAGCCTTAAACATTCATTGTTTATGCAGTGTTACTGCTAATGCTAGCCCTGTATGCAATAAAACAGCATGTAAGTGGTGCAAAATTTCAAAACGATTTTTCTAATCTGTGTTTTTAAATTCTTGTCCTTGAAAAGTGATGAAAAATACACAGAATATTGGTGGAGCTGTTTGTGCTGTGCGTTGGAACATTGTGCTGATGCAGTTAGAGTAATTGACTGCTGAATAATATGTACAAGCTTGTACAAGCTAGAATTTTTTAACATATGTCTGCTTGCAAACCAAGACCGTCCATAAGTCAGCATAGTGCCAAAAATTTGATCAAATGTCAACTTTTTGTTTTTTTATAAAAACAAATGCTAAATATATTGGACTTTTATAGTCCAGCATTAAATTTCCAAGAAAGTGTTCAGAAAATTTCAAAAATCTAATTTTATGACGCAGTACCGATTTTTCAGGCACTATTGCAATTATAAAAAGACTTCAAACTCTGATAGTAGCTCGTAGAAGCAATCATTTTGCTTCGGGTTTTTTCTGTTGCCAAGCCCAGATCTTTGTCAGGAAGAGCCATCTACTGGATTTAAACATAACATCGATGTGTTCTTGCAATGTCCGTAGCAACCAACATTTGTACGGTTGCTAAGTGCTTTGTAGAAACACAACAAAAAACAATGGCTGACTTTAACAGTGATTTTCTCAAGGTTATTTTTTTCAATGTGTAGCCTGCACCTCGACTTCAACATGAATTATCTCAGCTTAGAAATAACATAGAGTGATGAGCTTGGTATCAAAATGATTCGGGATATGTGAATAACCAGAGAAGCATAACTTATGCAGAGATGCTGACTTATGCACATTTTTGCCATGCAAGCACACATATAAAATGTATTGTTACACCCTGTGTCTCCGCTCTCCAGCTATAAACATTTATAAGTAGACTTCCGTGTTCAAAAATGTATTTATGTAGCTAAATAATGTATGTAATCACTCAGTAATTAACAACGATATGTATGTGTTTCTATGTACATATAACGTCATTTCATTTGCACTGCTGTTGACTTCAAGTGTTATTTGTCTGCATTGTAGAATGTGCTAGCGGTTCATTCGGTCCAGGCTGTAAGGAAGAGTGCCTGTGTAAGAATGATGCTGATTGTAATCACGTGACCGGATTTTGTAACTGTACATCCGGATGGATGGGAAAACATTGCGATCAGCGTAAGTACCTGTTGATGCTGCATTAATTATTATTGTCTCGTCGAAAGTGAGTCAGATTTCTACTCGAAAAAAGGCAAAAGGAAAAATGGTCTATACTTGGCCTTGGAGATAATTTTGCTCTTATAATTGTTTATGAGCAGACAGGATACCTCAAAGATATGACGTAGGTGTTGCGACCGTTTTGCGAAGATATGAGTAAGTTTAATGACCAACAGAAGTTGTACAGTAACATTTCTTCTGTATCGATGCATGGGGTGTCATTACACCCCAGTAGCAGTATTCACACGATGATGAAATATTTCCGGTGGATAAGGGTTAATGATGCAAATTACTGCTTAACTAATTATATGCTTTTTGTAGTCTATTTGACATTTTAGTATTAGTATTTTGCTAGTAACGACATAATCTTATCCCTGAATTGAGCGAGTTATTAATAGTGGATTTTTTTGTTTGTAATGCTCTTCAAAGTCGGTGATTGTATTCACTAATCTTGTTTTAGCGTGTCCGGAGTTCACGTACGGGTTCGGCTGTTCGCACCAGTGCGATTGTTCGCACGGAGCTAGCTGTGATCGCATCAACGGCGAGTGCAAATGCACTGCTGGATGGAGAGGAGACAAGTGTGAGATGCGTAAGTATCGATTATAGCAGTAGGATTAAGCCTTTTCACAGTTCCAAAAATTGAGTGATGAGTGAAAAGGTCAAAGGTTAAGTGTACCAGACAACGCATTCTTGTACACTTCACAATGCCTTGCAGCCCATGCTAAATTGCAATAGTAACAGTTTTATCAGCTAGCTAGAAACTTACCTATTTCAGTTTTTCTTGTTTCCAAGCAACATCCTGCTAGTAAATCACTTTACGCACAGGCTAATGCATAATTAAGTAAAGTTCACGTAAAATAACTGAAGCTACTGAACTAACCCAACAGACGGCTTTGTTTACCCACATGTCATGCGACGCTTGTAGTTAAGACGCGTTGCTGTGGTACACTTAACCTTTGACCTACAGCAACTGCGCAGTGGGCTCTGCATCCGCCTTTCTGCTTGTTCGCATTTCCACCCCTCTCAAAAATCCTGGATCCGCCCCTGTTTACTTATTAATATTACTGTAATACTACTTTGATAATGATAAGTCTATAAAGTTCTGAACTTAATTTAAAATTCTCTGTACCACCTACAAAATACTACATGGTCTGGCGCCTGCATACCTTACTGATTTTTCAATACGCCGTAACATAGACTTGAACAAATTCATTTACATCAGCTAATTCCTAATACAGTATTCTATGGTGAAAAAGCTTTTTTCTGTCTGAGCTCCACGTCTCTGGAATAACCTACCTGGTGCTATACGTTCTACAAATTCATTAGATTGTTTTAAATAACATCTTAAAACACGTTTGTTTAAATTGTACTTTTTATGATGAATAATTTTATGCTTGTAAAACTTGGCTTCGTTGTATACATTTAGTTGGTCAGCCAATCAGAATTGAGCACGTTTTTTAGTCTCCTCATTGGAAGCGAAGAAATCACCATGTCTTTTACTTTATTGTAATGTTGAATTTAATATAAAAATTTTTGTGATTTCTTCAAAACACTGAGTTTTTAAATCATGTGTGCTAAATAAATATGTTTTATGTTACATAACTTGGCTGCACCGTGTTAGAGAAATTAGTTGTACGGTTCACATCCCTTATTTATTATGAATGTAATAATTTCATAAGAACAGCTGGTAGAGGAAGAATTTATTTTAATCAAGGTTAAAGGTTAATTAACCTTAATTAAATTTCTGGTTAATTAAGTTGGTTGTGATTATGACGTGAAATTGTTTGTGATTTTAACGAAGCATATTTTTTCAGCGTGTGAAGAAAGTTTCTACGGTCTAGGATGTCTGCAGCCGTGTAACTGCATCGGTACTGATATATGTGATGCAGTGTCTGGAAGATGTATATGTAATGGTTCTCGTGGCATCAACTGTTCATTGGGTATTGTCATCTCTAGCTTTAACATTGTTTGCGTAATGAACATGATACAGATTGGTATTTGTGGTCGAAAGTCTGCTTTTAGCACCTTCAGTTCTACACGATTCAAAATAGGTCTTAAAAGACCTATTCTGCTACTGTATGAGAACAGACGTAACTAAATGATTACAAATTAGGTACTATTCTATTCAGGAGAATCTCGGCTGTCCAATCATTTTATTTGTTTAAACATTTGTAAGTGATTTAATTGGATAAAATTAAGAAAAACACTCCATCTTCAGGCATTCCAGCTTGGCTAATTGACTAGCTTAGTCTAGTGTACTTGCGTGATCGTACACACTGTGTTATTGATTGCCTCCTTGTTACAACTCGTGTCGGCTGTGCATAGTTCCAGGAAAAGCCAACCGATTAGCCAAGGAGAAATTAAGAGCGTTTCATCTTCTAACAGGAATTTCTTCTTAAAAAAAGAGTAGACATGAGGCCAAAATGTATCAGAGTGTTGTGTCTGGATAGTTGTAATTTTCTGCATTAGCCGATTTCACACAAGTGATACTGTACATTGTTACAGTGCAAAACTTGCAGTTACTGAAAGTTTTTCAATTTTTTCTTCAAAATGATTTGTAATTTGTCTAACGTAAGCAGATGCATTGCATGTATAATTTTGCATGAAAATCCAATATGTGAGGATTAGAAACCTACATAAATTATCAAATATAACATAATCGTTGCTTAGTGAGAGCAGTTTTTCATGAACCCATGTTAAATGCAGGAAATGCACGTCCTGAAGGAGTTAAGATATTGTTACATTAACGTGTTATATTGTGTTATGATACTGCAAACTTTGCAGATCTTTGCGTATTTACAGAATGCGAGGCTCTCACGTTTGGACTAGACTGCCAGGAGCCGTGCGAATGCTTCCCTAACAATACGGAGTCATGCGACAACGTGAACGGAAAATGCACGTGTACAAACAGGTTTCATGGCATCCATTGCACTGGTGAGTTCTGCGTCGTCAAGCAGTGTGCAGTTTGCCTGCTTAAAAGGGCTCAAGTCTTTCAATACGTAGTTGCTTTTTAGTACGGCCGCATTGACTTTTGCATATTTGACAATAACTTCTTGTGGTGTGTTACAAAACTTAAATCTTGTACATAAACAACTAGTCTGTTATTAAACACTAATATTGAATAGTAGTTTTATTTATACACATGCACACACATCCGTGCACACATATGCCCTCATGCAAGCATGCACGCGCACACCCACATAAATAAGCACGTACTTATGTTTAGAAGCCAATTTTCACAAATGTCATATTACTAATCCATAATACGCAATCATTTTATAAGAACGCAGAACAAGTGACTAAACACGTTTCACCAACTACCAACAAGCAATTTTGCGTGAGAACGTACCATACATTACAGTAATGTGGAATGCACCTGGCTTCAGATGCTGATAGCTGTTTAGCATTACTTGTTGCAAAACAACCCCAATCCCACGGCTGTTAAACTTTTCTACAGCGTTTTGCATGACCACAGCAGTGAAATAAACAGACCTGGGCGATTGCACTTAGTGCTGTGCTTGGACAGCAGTGTGCCGCCTTCCGTAGTGAAAGGGTTAAACCGCCTGTACCAAAACCTTTTTTTCAATAGCACAATAGCTGGAGTGTTATAGAAATCTGAATTGGAAACATTAGTTACAGTTAGCAGAGTTTTGCATTATAGCAAAATTTAATTTCATTGAACTAATCCGTAACTGCCAAATAAGCCTTTTCATGGTTTTGTTGTGCACACCCGAAGTTGCTATAGGTGAAAGGTTAAGTGTACCACTGCAACGCGTTTTAACTACAACCGTCACGTGACATGTGTGTAAAGCAAGGCCGTCTGCTGCATCAGTTCAGTAGCTTCGGTTGTTTTGCTTAATTATGCACAGTCAGTACGTAGAGTGATTTACTAGCAGGATCTTGCTTGGGAACAAGAAAAAATGAACTAGGTAAGATTCTAGCTAGATGTTAAAACTGTTACTATTACAACAGCAAGGGCTGCGAGACGTTGTCAAGTGTACACAAACGTGTTGACTGGTATACTTATATTTTGACATTTTCACGATCGTCATCAATCGCTAGAACTGTGAAAAGGCTTATTTGTCTTTAGTTAGTGAATTAGTAATCTAATATTGTGTTAATGTCTTTCTAGAATGTGGTCTAGGCTACTATGGTGCAAACTGCGACTTCACGTGTGATTGTGGATCTGCGTTTTGCGATCGGCTGGTTGGGGCGTGCATATGTCCTGATGGTTATTTTGGAAAGAATTGTAATGAGAGTAGGTACCATTATCTAAACCGTACAAATGCAGACCTTTTCTTCAAAAAAACACAACTAACAAAGTTTTGGGTTTGACACTAACCACAATCTTGGTTATAACGAGACTCGGTTATACCGAGCAAATTTTGACGGTCCCTTGAAACTCTGATAATTGACCTTGGCTATAATGAGACTCGGTTACAGCAAGCAAATTTTGACAGTCCCTTGAAACTCGGATAATTGACTTCGGCTACAACGAGACTCGGTTATAGCGAGCACATTTTGACGGTCCCTTGAAACTCAGATAATTGACCTCGACTATAACGAGACTCGGTTACAGCGAGCAAATTTTGACAGTCCCTTGACTCAGATAATTGACCTCGACTATAACGAGACTCGGTTACAGCGAGCAAACTTTAACGGTCCCTTGAAACTCAGATAATTGACCTTGGCTCTAACGAGACTCGGTTACAGCAAGCAAATTTTGACAGTCCCTTGAAACTCAAATAATTGACCTCGGCTACAACAAGACTCGGTTATAGCGAGCAAATTTTGACGGTCCCTTGAAACTCAGGTAATTGACCTCGGCTACAACGAGACTCGGTTATAGCAAGCAAATTTTGACTGTCTCTTGAAACTTGTTATGAGCAGATTATACTGTAGTAGCAGCATCTTAGCTGCTTTATAATTGTTATCTGTTTTGCATTCATGGTATACTCTTAGTGAATGCATTTTCTCAAATTGTTGACATAGATTTCCCCCCCCCCCCTCAGTTTAGCAAACTGCATTTGCGATAGCTTAAACCCGCTGCAGAGCAGAGATGAGCACGAACATGCGAATCATATAAATATTTTCACACAAAAACAGCTTGTCAGAGAGTTTCTCAACTGCATTCTTTGTGACGAATTATTGTAACAAGAAAAGTGCATTAGGATGACAAAGCTGAATAAAAACCACATTTTAGGTTGCTGGCCTGGTGCATACGGAAAACAGTGCAGCTTGTCGTGTGAGTGTGCGAATTCAGCCGTGTGCGATCCCGTTGACGGTAGCTGCACGTGTGAACCGGGTTGGACCGGGAAAATTTGCAATGAAGGTATAACCAAAATGTTTTTATTCGTGATGATTCTCTTGCATTACAGAATATTCGCTAATAGTATGTGAGTGATTGCATAGCAAAGTCATGCATAAGTCGACAATTAAGTTTTTCTAGTTGTTCACATATCCTGAATCTCCATTTCATGAGGATCATTCTGATACCAAGTTCATCACTCTGTGTTATTTCTAAGCTGAGATAATCCACGTTGAAGTTGAGGTGCAGGCTGCACACTGAAAAACTTAATCTTGAATCGAAAATCACTGTTAAAGTTAGCCATTGTTTTTTTGTTGTGTCTTTACAAAACACTTAGCAACCGCACAAATGTTGGTTGCTAAGGACTGTGTAAGAACATATTGAAATTATGTTTAAATCCAGGAGATGGCTCTTCCTGACGAAGATCTGGGCTGGACAACAGAGAAAACCCAAAGCAAAATGACTGGTTCCATGAGCCCAGGGTTATCAAATTAAATTTCTAGTATTTTTTGGTCATTTTCCTGTTAGTTTGATGCTAGAATATAAAAGTCCAATATATCTGGCATTTATTTTTAGAAAAAAAAAAACAAAAAATTGACATTCGACCCAATTTTTAATGCATTCTACTTTGAAGCATCATAACGTAGTTTTAACTATGCCGACTTATGGACGATTTTGGTTTGCAAGCACACATATATGTTTTATATAATTATTATAATTGATAATTTAGTTCAGTTTACACAAATTCACTGTTTTTAGAAAAGTTAATAATAGTTTAGACTGCATCGTTATTCAGCCTGTGTTAAGGGATTTCTGTTGATTTTTATTAATAAATGGTTTCTGTGAGTCTTGCATTTTGCTATACAAGCCCATGTATAGCATTCTCTTTTTCCGATTGTGCTTCGGGTTATATTCAAATGTGTTAGATTAAATTTTTCCGAGAATACGGGGATGTCTCAAATAATGCGAAATTGTACGTTGTAATATCGCATTTTATCAAGCAGTGCTTATGATATTAGAATCAACATTGAACTATTTCGTTAAAATTGAATTATGATACAGTAGGCGCCGCTTAATAGACTCACTTTGGGACTGAAGTGTTTTGACCCAATTAACCGACTAAATCTATTAACCGATGGGTGTCCTATTACAGGTATAGAAGTATGATTCATCAGATAAATATGCACTGCAAAGGTTTTTAATGAATTTTAGAAACGAAGTAATCCCTAAATTCCTTTGTGCAGTTATAAATTAGAAAAAAAATATTTTAAAATATTAATTTATATAAGTGAATTAACAGTAAATTAAAAAGTATACTTTTCTAGATCGTACTGAGCTAAAATTTTCAGTTTCTCCTTAACTGTTAGATTTTTATGCTTATGCTCCATTTTTCAAACTTCTTAACTCTATGCTCTTACTTGCTGTACGATGTTTACTCTTGTAAGTCTCAACGAATACCAGCTGATTATACTGTACGCGCATCTTTTACTATTAACTCATTAAGCCTGAAAGCGTGATTTGCAACTAGAGCATCAAAAGGAAACCGCTAAGCAAGTGATTAAATGTTTAGCTTCCAGAAATTCTTTGGGTAGCAAGGTTATTTGCATTGGGCGAGCAGGTAACAGATTCAAAGCAAAACCGCTACACTAGTGTATTAGCGCATGATAAGCGTACCTGTTTACAAACAAAACGGTACTTAACATGATTGTTTCTACATACATAATGCACAAAAGGGAAGTAAAGATGACATAAAAGTAGGAAAGGCTGTTTGGATACAAACAAATGTCTTGTTTTAAGTAGGAAAAATAGTCAATTAAGTGAATTTATGTGAGTCAATTACCGATAGTTTTAGGTACATTTGAATAGAAGCGGCCCGTTTCAGGTGTTTTTGGGTCAATTAAGCTAAGTTATTTAAGTCAATTACTGACAGTTTTTATGTACATTTGAGTAGAAGCGGCCAGTACCAGGCTGTTTTGAGTCAATTAAGCGATTGAGTCTATTAACCGCGAGTCTATTAAGCGGCGACTGCTGTGTTTGCTATGTTGCTTTTGTATAGTCTCACGGCTTCAATCCAGATATGTAAGCTGAGGTATCAGCTGTCGTGAAGCTCACAATTTCTTTATCTTATTTTTATTAATTATTAGTTCTTAATTATGATCATTAGTCATATTATTACATTCTCTTGTTAAAACATTAAAAAACATTAAAACATTAAGAAATTTCAGCTATAAAATAAGTCTATTTCTTATATACAGTCTAAACTTTCACCTTGAACTAGTATGAATAACATTTACCTTCATTGAATTGCTGGCTTCCTTGCTTCATGGAAAAAAACTTACCTGGTCAGTTGGCTTTCAGAGATCACTTAGTAAGCATGTGACTTAAATATATAAATAAAGCTCACCTGTATTTTACTTCTTCATATCAACCTACTGTATAATTTATTATAAGATCAAATAGCAGGATATTAATAATCTGGCATAGTAAATATATGATGAAAAATTTTTGCATTGTTATAACAGTTCTACACATTTCTCATTTTAGTCTGAAATTTTCAGAATGTCCAGCTGGAAGATATGGCCCGGATTGTGCCTTTGCATGTAGGTGTAAAAATGGTGCACAGTGCCATCCAGTGACCGGCTGGTGCAACTGCACGGCAGGTTGGGAAGGAGACACTTGCGAGGTGGCAGAACTCGTCGCAGGGGCAGACAACGAAGGAAGCGATTTTTTGCCCATCCTGATTGGTTGCGTTGTAGGAGTCGTGTTTTTCTTGCTTATCTTATTAGCAGTGCTTGTTGTGCGATGGCGTCGCAAGCAGAGGTATGCATGATTGTGTAAACATTTCAGGAAAAAGCATTTGTCTAATGATAACATGCTGAGTAACTGCCACGTGAGCAAATGTGTTGTGCTGATTAAGCTGCTTTCACACATGTGTGCAAGAAAAACTTGATCAAATTTATGCTGGTGTTTAAACTAAGTTATGTAATTTCAAGCTGCTGCATTATTATTAATGTCTCCATTAAGCCTTTTCACAGTTTCGTTGGGCGCACTTGCAGTTGCTGTAGGGTAAAAGTTAAGTGTACCACAGCTGTGCGTTTTAACAGCAACCGCACATGACGTGTTGGTAAAGCAAAGCTGTCTCTCACATCAGTTCAGTTGTTTCATTTGTTTTGAATCTTGCTTGGGAACAAGAGAATATGAACTAGGTAAGGTTCTAGCTAGCTGTTAAAACTGTTACTATTACAACAGCATGTGCTGCGAGGCGTTGTCAAGTGTACACAAACGTGTTGACTGGTGCACTTAACCTTTTCATGATCCTCATCAATTGCTGGAACTGCGAAAAGGTTTATTCAGACAGACATCGTCATGTGTGCACAAATGCGTTGTCTGGTACACTTAACCTTTGACCTTTTCACGATCATCATCAATCACTGAAACTGTGAAAACTCTTATTCTGCATCACATGATCTAGTTAGTTTGGTCATCGTGTCAAATTATTTACAGATCTGGTGCTGATATTGAACTGAAGACTCGCTGTGTCCACAATGGAGATGTTCACTATGTCGGTAATTCGTCCAGTCCGCCGCGAAGACCTCCGCCACGAACGTACAGGAGACCCACGGAGGCGGAGTATAACTTTCAAAATCCCAATTACGACCAAAATAGGATTGTGAACAATCGAAGTTCTTCCAGCACAACACGTACAGGTAAAAAATTAAGATTGTGAACAATCGAAGTTCTTCCAGCACAACACATACAGGTAAAAAATTAAGATTGTGAACAATTGAAGTTCTTCCAGCACAACACGTACAGGTAAATTCAATTCAATTTTTTTTATTTTCTCAATAGCAGTTAAAATTCGTCATAATTATTTTTACAGTTCATTGCAGCTGAAAAGGAGCAGCGAAAGACCTATTAGTCACTTGGTCAGCTGCCCCTTATTAAAAATACAAGTTTACTTACAGGCTTTATGTATATGTATATGTATGTATATGTATATATAAAAGGCAAAAGCAACAAAAATCAGCTCAACACAGAAATGCAATTCAAAGCATAACAAGGCATAACGTCAAGCACAGTAAAGAATTAAGAGTGTTAACCACACATAAATGCAGTGATTTTTTTTATTTAGAAACTCATCTGTTTTATATAATTATTATAATTGATATAAATGCATGTGTAGCAAAATCGTCCATAAGTCGGCAATTAAGCTTTTCTAGTTATTTACACGTCCTGAATCTCCATTTCATGAGGATCATTTTGATACCCTGTTCATCACTCTATGTTATTTCTAAGCTGAGATAATCCACGTTGAAGTTGAGGTGCAGGCTGCAAGCTGAAAAACATAATCTTGAGAAAATCACTGTTAAAGTCAGCCATTGTTTTTTGTCCCGTCTCTACAAAACACTTAGAACCGTACAAATGTTGGTTGCTACAGACATTCCAAGAGCACATTGTAGTTATGTTTAAATCCGGTAGATGGCTCTTCCTGACAAAGATCTCTGGGCTTGGCAATAGAAAAAACCTGAAGCAAAATGACAGCTTCCAGGAGCTATCATCGGAGTTGAAAATACAATTGCAGTACTAGTTTCTAGCCAGAAAAGTGGTTGGGAGGTTATAAAATTGAATTTTCAATGTTTTTTTAATATAAAAGGCCGTTTATTTACCATTTGTGTTTATAAAAAAACAAAAATTGACATTTGACTGAATTTTTGGTCATTCTACGTTGAGGCATCATAATGTAGTTTTAACTATACCGATTTATGGACGATTTTGGTTTGCAAGCACACGTATCTGTTTTATATAATGATTATAATTGATAACTTGTGTGCTTCGGTTTACACAAATTTGATGTTTTTAGAAAACTTAATAATAGTTTAGGCTGCATCGTTATTCAGCTTCTACTAAGGGATTTCTGTTTTTATCAATAAACGGCTTCTATGAGTCAATTGCAGTGCACTATGTAAAGGAAAGCCAGAGCAACCCTAAACTGTAGGTCAAAACAATTTATTCTTTAAAATATTGAAAGGAAACACTATTTTTCAAAAATGACTTACGTGGAAGAATTATTTCCTCACAAACACAATTTCACGTTCGCGCCATTAGTTCTTCGCTGTTACATGCATTTCGCCATTCGCTAGTTAGACGGGCACTAGCGCCTGCATTTCGCAAAACGTTGCACCTACAGCTGCTGTACCTCTCAGTTCAAATGTGTTAGTTTGTGATGAACTACACTCGTTCAACAGCTCACGCGTAAGCACAGCGATAAAATTTAAATTTAAATTTTTACCTTAAAACTTGCCTTGCTTTAGTACAACACACTGAATATCTTACTGTAGCACTGAACTTCAATTTTCTCTTTCGCGAACACGTGCAACACGCTCATGGAATATTTTTGTTGTTGAAAATTATGTTAGTTTGTGATGTCATCAATAGTTGGGCTTGCCTGCCGTTAATTAAGATTTTAGTCTATTCTTTATCAAAACACTTTCGCCGTATTATTGGAGTTAAGATGTATACTTTTTACCGCATTTGAAAGTTGGGTAGTTATATGAAAAACCATCCTGTCTTCCTTTAAAGCACAAGAAAACCTCTCACTTACATAAAGCATAAAAAATTCGTCTTGGAATTTTATACCACTTACGTACTGCCTTGTTGCATGCAGGGCTTGCATCGACAGGAACGCTGCATAAAGCATGTAAATTTCCGCGATGACCGTTAGACGCAGCCTTTGATGATAAGTCATTTGAAACAAGTTTATTTAACATTGTGTAAAGTTGGAAAAAATAATCAGAGCATTCGTAGTGCACAAGTCACTAGCTAAGTAAAATTTTAAATTACTCTATCTTGTCAATAAGATTAAAAATAAGTTTTTGGTTAGTGAGTGGCGCTCCCTGGAGGGTGAGTCAGCGACATTTTACCCATTGGTGAAAACATTTTAAATAATTAATAATTTTCTTTTCTAGTTACATAAATCTTTCTAGCAGGTAAGCGAAAATGTTAGTAATATAGATTTGCTTTAAAGTCTTTTGAGATATAATTTAACATTTCCTTTTCTTCCCTTGATTTACGTTTGGTACATGAAGTCATATAATGGTGACTTCGGAACAGTATTGCGGGAGATTTAAAATGAAAGCAAACAAAAAATCTTTCCAACGCGAATACGATACACGCATAAAATTGCTATAAAGTAATAAAATTTTTAAGGCAGTTTTTCTGAAATCTACTTCAGGTGCCTCTTTTCTTGTGTCAAATTACATAAATTAAGTAAATAATGTATGTTGCACAGTACATGATTTAATACAGTTGTCATCTATTTGTAATTACAGTAAGATTAAGATAAAGATTCCAGTTCTCTGGTATGTAACCAAGTAGCACTTTTCATTGCATTTATTTCATATTTAAGATTAGCTCGCTTGTAGCAAGATGTATAAATAATACATGAGCATACATGTTTTTGTACTTTAGCATCTAGTGTAAACTTTAGACGGTTTTATAGACCTTTGTTTATGCACGTGATTCAGTCACATGTACGAGTACATTGCCATGCTGACCGAGCAAAGTCCTGAATTTAGTTCCGTGAACAAAACGGTGATCATTATAACATCTTCTAATCTGTCACGGTTGCTTTTACAGGAACAGCCGCTTCCGGGATGAATCCGATTTATTACCATTCTTCGTCAAAAAGTACCGGCAGTCCAGTGGAAAGTGACAGCGATTCTACGGAGCAGACGCCTCTCACGAGAGTGGACATTAACGCTCCTGTGATGGTTAATAATCCGCTCGCGGACGCGGGTGCCGATTTACCACCAACGGAAGGAAATGATTCTCCAACATCTGATAACGTGTACGAATACATAGCTCCTCAAGAAGAACCGGAAGGTCTTACGGTACAGTGCTGTAATTCGAACTTGAATAATGTGCGCAGTGCTGTTGGAGATAAAGGCGAAGATTTGATCGTTGTCGCCAGAAACGAGCCCACGCAGGATGTGGTGTACGCCGATATCGAAGAAGAGACGAAAAATTCCGAGGATTACCCGGATGATGTGGAATTGTCGGCGAGTGGCGGTCAGTACGATACAATCGACCGTTCGCGTAAGTTCACTCGTCCAGCTGCGGAGGTTCCATCGTCCCCGCCAAGCATATACGGGCGGTTGAGCAGCGGTATCGATACCGCATCATCTGTGCGTTCGAACTCTGATGCTAGCGAGCCGGTAAGTTCACCGTCAAGATTGCACGATTCATTGACAGATGGAAATAATCCTCCATCTGTATTGGAGAACGAGTACTGTGAGCTTGACTTACCCGAAGAACCGGTTCCCAGACGTGATGCGGCAAAAACGGTTTCCGTCGGCAAAAGTACGTTTTTTGACGGCTCCGACAACGAAGACGTACCGCTGCAGCCATCTAGCACCTACGAATACATAGCGGTAAACGAACAAAAACCTAGAAGGAAACCGCCTCTTCCTCGCCCGAGAAAAGAGATTCCGAAACACGAGATAAGCGATGTCGATCAGCATTCGGGAAAACAGTCTTCCGTCCCGCGACCTCGTCCACGAAAGCTAGTTCCCGGTAAACCGACTAGTCCCAAGACATCCAGTAAACCCCGCCGTGTACAGCGCAGCCCCCCTAATAGTCCCCTCCCTCCTAGACCTGATGAATATTTAAATTCGAATGCCGAAGATGACAACCTAAGGCCGCAGTCGAACATTTACTCGGAAATTTCGGACAATATCGGAAGACCCATCTCGCTGCTATCTAGTGTGAGCGATAGATCGGATGCAAGTAGATTTTCGCAAAGTAGTTCCGGCAGTGGATCCCAATCGCCAAGATCCAGAATTTCAACCAGGTCAATGAATAGTTTAACGGAAGGTCAACTGACTGGAAAGTATCCGCCGCCGCGAATTCCGGACAAGGAACGGAGTAAAACCCCGGAAAACCCGGACGCATCCGGTAATCGCATTTCGACCGCGTCGGACGATAGCGTTTACGATATTCCCAGAACGTCCTTTCTCACTGATGCAATGGCGGGTGATTCTTCCAGCAATTTTGACGGTGATTCGAGCTCGGACGGTAGGACTAATGGCGACATTCAACAAAAATCTCAATTAGAAAATATCCCGGAAAATACGCAGCTTTGTGATAGTGGCGTTAACCATAACATTCATGACGAACCGAACGCTGCAGATATGTTTTCTAATCCCAACGATTCGTATGGGATCTATGAAAATTCATTGACTTCGCTGAGTGGTGAATTGTACGATACGCCTCGAAGTTTCAAATCATCAGTTACGCGTATGTGATCTTTGTGCATTTGTGTAGTAAGTTATTTCTGAAAGTACCGTGATATTGCGTGCTTGAATTGCACATTTCAAGCCTTTCTAGCAGTGGCAGCTCTTGTGTAGGCTGCTGTGAAAGTGCAGCACACCCTATTTTCACTCGATATTATCAATAATATTCAATATAAAATGTCGTTTTTCTCAAGTTCTTTCTTTATACTTGTACGGAACAAGAGCATGTGAGGGTAGTACCGTTTGCTTCACAGCCCAGTGGTGTGTTTGGCTGTCGTGCACATGCGGCCATGTGCACATGTCTGAGCCTAGCTAGAAAAAGTACTGTCACTCACACAGTTTTGGCTATTCGTAAGCAAAAACATTTTTGTTTAGGTTTGGCTGTTGTGTGCATGCGGGCATGTGCACATGTCTGGGCCTAGGCAGAAAAGTAATGTCATTCACACAGTTTCGGCTATTCGTAAGCAAAAAAAATTTTGTTTAGGATTTTATTAAGTTTATGTATAAACTTTTATATGTTTCTTTGTTTAAAACTAGAATTACAAATTACAACATCAAAATTACGTATGTTTGTTTCGGTTTACACAATATAAAAACAATGGTTAAAATTTTTTCTGAAGCAGCACCCCCTGTAATTTTTCTACGAGCTGCCACTGCTTCCTGGTCCCCCTTAATGCACCGTTTATAATCAAGTTAAGCTTCTGTATTTTACCTTTTGTTAAGCTTCTGTATTTTATATATATGACTAGAGCGTAATTATTTAATTATTGTGTACTATGCGATTTTCTTAAACAGCTAATGGTTTTATCATCATGGTATTGTGAATGTTACAATGTACAAGACGTCGTGCAGCAAACTGAGTAATTTATAATAATTTTACGTGGCATAATTTTTTAAAACTTTTTTACTGTATAATTTTTAAACTTTGTACACTTTTACATTTTAAACGAACATCTTGGCAGTTTTATGTTAGTGATTTTAAATGGTTGTTTGTCAAGGCACAGTCGAAGACCCGTTGTTTGAATTTAGTGAATTTACAATCAAATTTGTTGCTTTTAAGATGTGAAAAGTATCATGTAGACCCCACCCCCCTTTCGAGATTGGACAGTAATAAATGTAAATAGATTTCGTATATCTCATTTCCTGTATTTTTGGAATTTGAAGTTATTACACCGTGTGATGCGAGCGTTACATATTCGCATGTTTTAATGTTACTGCTGCAAAGACTGCATACAGTTTTAATGTTACTACTGTGAATATTGCATAATTACAGTTTTAATGTTACTGCTGCGAAGACTGCATACAGTTTTAATGTTACTACTGTGAATATTGCATAATTACAGTTTTAATGTTACTGCTGCGAAGACTGCATACAGTTTTAATGTTACTACTGTGAATATTGCATAATTACAGTTTTAATGTTACTGCTGCGAAGACTGCATACAGTTTTAATGTTACTACTGTGAATATTGCATAATTACAGTTTTAATGTTACTACTGCGAATATTGCATAATTACAGTTTTAATGTTACTACTGCGAATATTGCATAATTACAGTTTTAATGTTACTGCTGCGAATATTGCATAATTACAGTTTTAATGTTACTGCTGCGAATATTAATGTTACTGCTGCGAATATTGCATAATTACAGTTTTAATGTTACTGCTGCGAATGCTGCATAATTACAGTTTTACTGTTACTGCTGCATAATTACAGTTTTAATGTTACTGCTGCGAATGCTGCATAAATACAGTTTAATGTTACTGTTGCGAATGCTGCATTTACTGTTTCTGCTGCGAATGCTGCATAATTACAGTTTTAATGTTACTGCTGCGAATGCTGCATAATTACAGTTTTAATGTTACTGCTGCAAATGCTGCATAATTACAGTTTAATGTTACTGCTGTGAATATTGCATAATTACAGTTTTAATTTTATTGCTGCGAATACTTCATAATTACAGTTTTAATGTTACTGCTGCGAATGCTGAATAATTACAGTTTTAATGTTACTGCTGCGAATATTGCATAATTACAGTTTTAATGTTACTGCTGCGAATACTTCATAATTGCAGTTCTAATGTTACTACTGCGAATATTGCACAATTACAGTTTTAATGTTACTGCGAATATTGCACAATTACAGTTTAAATGTTACTACTGCGAATATTGCACAATTACAGTTTTAATGTTACTGCTGCAAATATTGCACAATTACAGTTTTTAATGTTACTACTGCGAATACTGCACAATTACAGTTTGCTTAATATGCATCACAATCCAACGGAATCCAACTTTGACAATGATAAATTAAAAAAAACCTTAAACATATAATGAAACCTAAATCCGCTTTAATAAGATAAATTAAAACTTGACATTATCGAGAATATTAATTTTTGTGGGATTTCGGAAATACATAACACAAGTTTTACAAACGAATTCTACTGATAAGAAAGCCGTATTCTAGCTGGTAAAAACATGTCACATTTACGCTAAATTTTAATGCATTAATGAATTAGTTTCTGTCAAGAAACATTGTTTATTTAAGAAGGTATCGTTTTCTAACGTTGTTATTTTAACTTAAGAGCAATTATTAAATTGAAATTAAAGAAGATTAAATTTAAAATCATTGTTAACACATTTGAACTACCTAAGTCTACATTTGAGTTACCAAGACACATTTGAATTACCTAAATCTACATTTGAGTTAACGCAGGTCTACATTTGACATGTAAAACCTATAAAAGATGACGGATTCTTCATCATAAACAAAAACTTGACATAAAGCGTTTAATTAGTAAGCCACAAAATTGCAACAAATTCTTAAATATTACATGTAAGCTTGATTACAATTATCTTTAAATAATATCTTCCCATATTATTACTGTTGCATTACGATTAACAAATATAAATGAATAATACTGTTAGAAAATTATACAAAACACAATAAAAAATTAATTAAAATTAAAATTAAAAGTGCTACAATAGTTGAACATATTTTTTTCGCATTAAGTTCATTGCGATTCTAGACTGTAGGCAAGTTTGTTTCAGTAATACTTTCTCCCTTTTTATTTATAAAGAAAATAGCAAAAGATCGATGAAGCCTAAAAAGTTTCTCCGAAAATGTGGAAAAGGTGCTGACTAAATATTGCGCATCGGCACTTCGGCACACCGGCATTACTTTACACTCTGCAAGAAAAAATGGCGATGATGAATTTTTTTTATTATTATTAGTACAATATAATGACATTAAGCACACAGTGACATCTAAATTGTTACTTCATACTGTATTAAATTCTTATGTTTCATACACTATTGTTATCATAAAAGAATAATTGTATTGCAGCGGGGCTAGAGAAGCAAAGGCTTGTATAAGCCCACTGTCATGTGAACCAGATAAAAAAAAGAATGGATGACTGAACAAAAAAAGAACTGGGACAAAGGTTAGATCACACAGGAAGGGTAGAAGGACGTGTTAGTGGAAATGGTAGGAAGAAAGATAAAAGGCTGTGCTATGTTGACATCAGCTCTAAAGATTTATCAATGATGCCTTGTTTTGTATAATCTGTACCAGGATTGTGGTATGATATTGATGTGCAACTAACGCAATTTTTGGCTACGGGTACAATTATGCTATAATTCTAGAATATATTCAGAGCCGGGATTAAGACATGAAGAGCCCCTACGCGTTGAAAACATTATGGTTCCGCTACATAATTCAGAATAGAAACAATAAAATGAAATTCTATATTTTAAATAAAAAAATTTGCAGTATGGTTTATTTACAGGAAATGCTGAGGCCTCAACTTTACATTGTGGTAAAGTGACATTACATACGACTGTAAGTAGTGCAGTTACAGTGTTCCCTCGCTACTCGATTTGTTTATCGCGGACTCGCTGTTTCGCGGGTTTTCAGAAATATTAATGTAAAATATTTATCGAGGTATTTTTACTGTTTTTGCGGTGCTCCGTCTAAAGTATTTTTGCACATGCATAAAAAATCACAAAATGTATAAAAATATATTAAAAATATTAATTCTAACATTAAAAGAATATTATAAATCATAAAAAATTACCATTTACAGTAAATAGTGTATTCGGCGGATGAATACACACCAAAAACGAAATGTAGTACTTGCGCCTGCAAATAATTACAGCGTCCCTATTTTGCAAAAGTTCACTTATCGCGGGTGGGCCTGGAACGGAATACCCGGGATAAGTGAGGGAACACTGTACACACATGAGTTGGGTACGAAGAGAATGATACTTTATTTAGGATTTTGCCTGCTTTATTCCATGTTCAGACGGCCAGTAAATCCTGGCTTCATTTCACATTGTTTGTATCACATCACTTCACAATGAAACAAGCCTTTTTGCAGTTTTGTTATGCGCACGCTCAGTTGATGAAGGTCAAAGGTTAAGTGTACCACAGGAATGCGTCTAAAGTATGTCCGTCATGCGACATGTATGTAAGGCAAAGCCGTTTGCCACATCAATTCAGTAACTTCAGTTGTTTCACCTGGACTTTACTTAATGATTCATTAGTCTATGCACAGAGTGAGTTACTAGCAGTATCTTGTTTGGAAACAAGAAAAAATGAACTAGGTAAGGCTCTGGCTAGCTGTTAAAACTGTTTCTATTACAATAGCATGAGCTGCGAGGCATTGTCAATTGTACACAAATTTCCTGTCTGATACACTTAACCTTTGACCTTTTCATGATCATCATCAATAACTGGAAATGTGAAAATGATTACTGACAGCAACAATTTTGACATAATGCGTCAAAATGTCAAAAAAACTGAATTTCCTGCTCTGATCATTTAAGAATTACTCTTAAAAAATGTGGAAACCACATGATGGAACTCGGCCGGGCCTATACGGAAAATATGACGTAATTAAGATTACCGGACTAGAGATCCTATTTAACAGCACTGTATCCTAAGACGCCAGCACCTCGGCCGCGCCCTCTCCCGGCACCTATGTTAAAAAACAAAATGAGCAAGTTAAGATGATGAAAATGAGATACAGTTTTTCTACTAATTCTGTAGCAAAGTCGGCTATTATAATAATCTTTTATCATCTGCTTCATCAAGTAATATTGTATACATGTCAATAGACATTTTTTGAGTGGGAAAACCAAACTTTAATATATCGATTCTAATGCTAGGCTAAAATACCAATTTTAGGCCTACGTCTGGAAGAGCCATCTACTGGATTTAAATATAACTTCAATGTGTTCTTGCAAAGTCCATAGCAACCAACATTTGTGTGGTTGCTAAGTGATTTGTAGAAACGCGACAAAAAACAATGGCTGACTTTAACAGTGATTTTCTCAAGATTATGTTTTTCAGTGTGCAGCCTGCACCTCAACTTCAACGTGGATTATCTCAGCTTAGAAATAACATAGAGCAATGAACTTGGTATCAAAATGATCCTCATGAAATGGAGATTCAGGATATGTGAATAACTAGAAAAGTTGATTGCTGACTCTGCAAGCACACATATAATAAAAAAGCAAATTTATGTTACACATACCTGCAAACATCATGTTAACTCTTTCGGATATATCTGAGACGCTGGCCATTTCAGGATCAACCACTCCCCTCATGTCAAATGCTAAGAAAAAAATTGATAAAATGTGACTACGAAATTTGCATGCCATTGTTGCCTGAAATAATATACATATATAGGTACACTGGGAGATGCGATGGCTTAGTGGTAAAGGCATCTGCAGTGTGAGCAGAAGGTCCCTGGTTCAAATGAAGGCTGCATCTGAACTTTTTCACATTTCCTTGCATTCAATTTTGGTATCCAAATTTAATGAGTATCAACAGTCTTTGTAAACACTTGAATAAGAGCAGCCCGTTCCAGGTGTTTTTGAGTCAATTAAGTGACTGAGTCTATTAACCGTGAGTCTAATAAAGGCATCTACTGTACTAGTGTAAAAATGACAGAAACCTCTGTAGGGAGCAGCAGCAGCCATTCCTGCCATTCCAGGCGGAGCTCCTAGGAAAGACTGTTGTGGTAAAGCTTCTTGTCCAGTCAGAGGGCGAGAGGATTGATCTTTCATCATACCTGTAATAATAACATAAACACCTGTGCCAAGTTACCTGTAAACAGCAGCAGCAGCAGCAACAGCAGCAGCAACAACAACAACAGCAGCAGCAACAGCAACAACAACAGTGACAACAACAACAGCAACAACAACAGTAGCAAGCAAGCAACAACAACAGCAACAACAACAACAACAACAACAACAACAGCAACAACAACACCAACAGCAACAGCAGCAGCAACAACAACAGCAGCAGCAACAGCAACAGCAACAACAACAGTAGCAAGCAGCAACAACAACAACAACAGCAACAACGACAACAACAGCATCAACAACAACATCAACAGCAACAGCAGCAACAACAACAACAGCAACAACAACAACAACAGCAGCAGCAACAACAACAACAACAACAACAACAACACCAGCAATAATAACAACAACAGCAACAACAACAACAAAACTTATAAAACTCACTCTTTGGTGGAGCTGTTGGCGGTCGCAGTGGTTCATCACTCTTAGACTGACCAGGAATTGAACTCACTGATGGCTTAACAACCTTTTTATTCTATGAAGAAATATTTATTGATAAGAAGTGCTATACCTTTTTCAGACATACATTACAATAATCTCTATACAATTTGAGAAGTCACTTACGACAGTCTGAATAAAAAAATTTTATTACACATTTTAAACTAAAGAGGCAGCTAGGATTTACCTAAATGGCTTCACATTAATAAAGCTAATTACGGTTAATACACAACAGTTTCACATTGTATTTTAACAAGCTGATGAAACTGATGAATGTACAAGATGAGGATGTAACTACGGTACCTCCGACAATTTGATCTCCACTTTGGGGTGAACCGGTGGCTCGTATTGACGATAGTCTGTCGCTGGCATGTCCTCTTCTGGGAATACTACTGTAGCAATCTTTTAAAAAAATAACAAGCTTAAATGCTTGAAATACAAATGTGTTGAAAAATCGATTTCTATCAATTTTTGACTCAATTTATTTCCATCAAATAATTTACGGAGTCAGCATTTATCAGTGGAGATGCATTTTACATGTCCAGAATTTACATGTCTCATTGAAAACACTACATTACAAAACAGTTGCACAACTAAAAATTGCATGTCTGCGCATTCTCATTGAAAACACTACATTACAAAACAGTTGTGCAACTAAAAATTGCATGTCTGCGTGCTCTCATTGAAAACAGTACATTACAAAACAGATGCGCAACTAAAAATTGCATGTCTGCGTGTTCTCATTGAAAACAGTACATTACAAAACAGATGCGCAACTAAAAATTGCATGTCTGTGTGCTCTCATTGAAAACAGTACATTACAAAACAGATGCGCAACTAAAAATTGCATGTCTGCGCATTCTCATTGAAAACAGTACATTACAAAACAGTTGCACAACTAAAAATTGCATATCTGTGTGCTCTCATTGAAAACAGTACATTACAAAACAGTTGCACAACTAAAACTTGCATATCTGTGTGCTCTCATTGAAAACAGTACATTACAAAACAGTTGTGCAACTAAAAATTGCATGTCTGCACGGGGCCGAATTTTATACTAACCTGTTTCTGTGGCTTTTGTGGTAGGTGTCGACTGGTAATTGTACAGTCATAATGCTCACACAGCATGTCAGACATCTCAAAGCTGCAAAGGTAACATATTATACATTGTACAGCCATAATGCTCACACAGCATGTCAGATATCTCAAAGCTGCAAAGGTAACGCATTTTTTATTGTACAACCATAATGCTCACACAGCATGTCAGACATCTCAAAGCTGCAAAGGTAACGCATTATACATTGTACAGCCATAATGCTCACACAGCATGTCAGACATCTCAAAGCTGCAAAGGTAACATTTTATACATTGTACAGCCATAATGCTCACACAGCATGTCAGACAACTCAAAGCTGCAAAGGTAACATTTTATACATTGTACAGCCATAATGCTCACACAGCATGTCAGACATCTCAAAGCTGCAAAGGTAACGCATTATACATTGTACAGCCATAATGCTCACACAGCATGTCAGACATCTCAAATCTGCAAAGGTAACATATTATACATTGTACAGCCATAATGCTCACACAGCATGTCAGACATCTCAAAGCTGCAAAGGTAACAGCCATAATGCTCATACAGCATGTCAGACATCTCAAAACTGCAAAGGTAACAGCCATAATGCTCACACAGCATGTCAGACATCTCAAAGCTGCAAAGGTAACATTTTATACATTGTACAGCCATAATGCTCACACAGCATGTCAGACATCTCAAATCTGCAAAGGTAACATATTATACATTGTACAGCCATAATGCTCACACAGCATGTCAGACATCTCAAAGCTGGAAACGTAACGTATTATACATTGTACAAAAAATGTTCTTCCATGTTTATTGCTAAGAATACATAATTATAACATCTGGGATGGATCATAGCTGTGCACCTGTGTTTTAAGTACGAATTCATTTGACTTTGATTTTGATTTAAAGTACAAGAAAACTCTCCATTTACATAAAGCTTAAAAAATTTGTCTTGAAATTCTATACCATTCTATAACACTGGCTTTTTCCTTGCAGGGTTTGCGCCAGCAGTAACTCTGTATAAAACTTGAAAATTTAATCTCAAACGTCAATGTCAGGCACAGCCATTTCAATGGTAGGTTGTTTGAAACAAGTTTAGACAACAACGAGTAAAGTTTGAAAAAATAATCAGAGCATTCATAGCATACATATTGCTAGTTAAGTAAATTTTACTGAATCTTGTCAATAGGATTAAAATACGTTTTTGCCTAGTGAGTGGCGCACATTGGAGGGTGAGTCAGCGACATTTTACCAGTTGACACAAACATTTTTGAATTATTATTTCTAGTTATATAAATGTTTCCAGCAAGTCAGCGAAGTGGTAAGTAATATAGATTTGCACGGAAAGTTTTTTGATACATAATTTAACATTTCCTTTTCTTCCCCTGATTTACGTCGTGTGTATATGACGTCATGTAATGGTGCGGTCGGAACAGTATTATGGGAAATTTAAAACGAAAACAAACAAAAAATCCTTTCAACACGAGTACGATATACGCATAGAATTGCCATAAAGTAGTATAATTTTTTAAGGAGATTTTTCTGAAACCACTTCAGGTACCCCTTTTCTCATCTGTTAACTTTTTATTCCAAATCAGAGGTTCATAGCATAAAACATTTACATATTTACAACAAGGAACAAAAACACACACATTAACACAATAAATTAATACACGGAGATGTATACAACAATTACACAGTTAATAGCAAATTCCACCAATGGCGACTGATATGCGACATAAATTTTACATCACTAATGTAAAGTAAATTTTGACGTATACAATTAGTATTACTATTGAATCTAGTCATTAAACTGAACACCCATTTCTTATAGATAACATCAAAATATGTTGCACCAAGCTGTATACTTAGACACCGAGCACTGTAATCATATTCATTATTAAAAAATTTTCATTTTCAAACATTGTGAGTAAATTTTTATGTTTTCAGACATTGTACAAATTAAAATTCCTCCAAGTGGCCATACAATAAAATCTATTGCATGCGCATTAAATAAACAAATTTTTACATAAACTGAACAATTTCCTCAATTTTCTGATAAGTTGATTACTACGGCAATGATACAAAGATCATTGGTTAACTATGTCAAAGATCATTGCTTAATTATGTCATAGTCATCCTTATTATCGCTTTTCTTCATCATTTTCCTGTAAGTTTAGATATTTTTGATTGCATTTTCATCCTTCAGTTATTTAAAGTTGATTAGTGAATTTTAAACAGATCAAGTTGCTAAGTAAAATAGTAATAATGTAATTTCACTACTATTCATGAGTGAAATAGCTACAGTGTCATCCCAATAATCACATACATCCATTGACGGATGGCTCGACTAGTTGACCTTCTTGGTCTTTCGCCATCCTATTTCCATTGTGATAATTAAATACATTTACTTGCCTCAGTTATATCATGAATATGGAAATAAATGCATGTTTTGAATTGAATTGAAGATAAGGAAATGGCATGTGAGCTTCATAAAGTTTAGAGGTAAGAGGTAATTCTATAATCACAGGCAGACAACTTCGTTTTCAATTTTATTCAAAAACACCACCACTTTGTTGATTTGACTTTAAAAGGGGAAACATGATTTTTATTCTTTGTAACTACTAACACAAAAACACCACTAATTTCATACTTAAGCAAAGGTAGCATAGACACGGAAAACTTAGAGATAGGGAAAAATGAAATATGCGTATCACAAACATTGAGATCAATATTCAAAATATTCTTACCATCTGCGTTTGCAAAAACCCAAAGCGCAATATCGTGTTTCCGCATCGTATTCTGCATAATCCGGCAAACCGGAATGAAATCCACACCTATGAAACAACAACATAAGTTCTACAAATGAAATTCAGACCTATGAAACAACAAGCAAAGGTGTACAAATGAAATTCAGACCTATGAAACAACAAGGAAGGGTGTACAAATGAAATTCAGAGCTATGAAACAACAAGGAAGGGTGTACAAATGAAATTTAGAGCTATGAAACAACAAGGAAAGGTGTACAAATGAAATCCGCACCTATGAAACAACAAGGAAAGGTGTACAAATAAAATTCAGACCTATGAAACAACAAAGAAACGTCTACAAATGAAATTCAGACCTATGAAACAACAAGGAAAAGTGTACATATGAAATCCAAACCTATGAAACAACAAGGAAACATCTACAAATGAAATTCAGACCTATGAAACAACAAGGAAAGGTGTACAAATAAAATTCAGACCTATGAAACAACAAAGAAACGTCTGCAAATGAAATTCAGACCTATGAAACAACAAGGAAAAGTGTACAAATGAAATCCAAACCTAGGAAACAACAAGGAAACATCTACAAATGAAATTCAGACCTATGAAACAACAAGGAAAGGTGTACAAATAAAATTCAGACCTATGAAACAACAAAGAAACGTCTACAAATGAAATTCAGACCTATGAAACAACAAGAAAAAGTGTACAAATGAAATCCACACCTATGAAACAACAAGGAAACATCTACAAATGAAATTCAGACCTATGAAACAACAAGGAAAGGTGTACAAATAAAATTCAGAGCTATGAAACAACAAGGAAAGACAAATGAAATTCAGGCCTATGAAACAACAATGAAAGGTGTACAAATGAAATTCAGGCCTATGAAACAACAAGGAAGGTGTACAAATAAAATTCAGACCTATGAAACAACAACGAAACGTCTACAATGGAAAAAATGAAAATATCCAAGTTAAAGAAAAACCGGATGATTGTCCTCAAAATGTCTCAAACTCATTTTAATTTACTGACTAAAATATACATTTTCTTGCCTATAAAAGTTAGCAATTGTTTCAAATATTTCAAATTGTTTCTAATATTAAACGTTACACACGTTTGCATAAGCGAAACTTGCTATAAGACGCTGATGTGATGTCACGAAAATGAGCTCTACATCATACTGATGTCACAGATGAACACTGTGGTTCGCAATCATGCTTATCACCATACTGCGCCTATTTGTCACCCATGCAAATATGACAAAAAGGCGCCACTGCCAATTTTAGTGGATTCGTTGAGCCGCAAGTAGCTTTGAAAGTTTAATAAAATTTAACTATCCGAGGTAATTATTATTTAATTCAAGCTTTGGTTTAACAAAAAGATGTTGTAGTTTTCAATATTTTAGAGCATACTTTATTTTGAAGTAATGTTTACATAATTATCCAGTTTTCCTTTAATGACTGCCAAAAAATAAATACAACATTAATGACTAGACGAGTCACAGAGGAAATATTTAATCATAAATAAACACAGAACAGTCACCTATTCGTTAAGCAGTTAGTGTTTCAAATATAGAGATTGCAAAATAATAGAAACATACTTTGTGTAGTTAGTGTTTCAAATATAGAGATTGCAAAATAATAGAAACATACTTTGTGTAGTTAGTGTTTCAAATATAGAGATTGCAAAATAATAGAAGCATACTTTGTGTAGTTAGTGTTTCAAATATAGAGATTGCAAAATAATAGAAGCATACTTTGTGTAGTTAGTGTTTCAAATATAGAGATTGTAAAATAACAGAAACATACTTTGTGAAGACAGTGTTTCAAATATAGAGATTGTAAAATAACAGAAACATACTTTGTGTAGATAGTGTTTCAAATATAGAGATTGTAAAATAATAGAAACATACTTTGTGTAGATAGTGTTTCAAAATAGAGATTGTAAAATAATAGAAACATACTTTGTGTAGTTAGTGTTTCAAATATAGAGATCGTAGAATAAAGAAACATACTTTGTGTAGTTAGTGTTTCAAATATAGAGATCGTAAAATAATAGAAACATACTTTGTGTAGTTAGTGTTTCAAATATGGAGATCGTAAAATAATAGAAACATACTTTGTGTAGATAGTGTTTCAAATATGGAGATCGTAAAATAAAGAAACATACTTTGTGTAGTTAGTGTTTCACATATAGAGATCGTAAAATAATAGAAACATACCTTGTGTAGTTAGTGTTTCAAATATAGAGATTGTAGAATAAAGAAACATACTTTGTGTAGTTAGTGTTTCAAATATAGAGATCGTAGAATATAGAAACATACTTTGTGTAGTTAGTGTTTCACATATAAAGATCGTAAAATAATAGAAACATACTTTGTGTAGTTAGTGTTTCACATATAGAGGTTGTAAAATAATAGAAACATGCTTTGTGTAGTTAGTGTTTCAAATATAGAGATTGTAAAATAATAGAAACATGCTTTGTGTAGTTAGTGTTTCAAATATAGAGATTGTAAAATAATAGAAACATACTTTGTGTAGTTAGTGTTTCAAATATAGAGATTGTAAAATAACAGAAACATACTTTGTGTAGTTAGTGTTTTAAATATAGAGATTGTAAAATAATAGAAACATACTTTGTGTCTTCATCAAAGTCAAAAACAGAGCTGGTAAGGCGGTTGTAAATTTGCTCTGTAGATGGTGCTGTTATCGGCGTGCCATAGACAACCAAATCTATGACAAGGCCCTCCAAATCGGCAACCTTCTTTATTTTTTGATGTTCGCTCGCTCGTTTAGCCAGCCATTCCAAACATTTTTCTACATCCCCAACTTCGGACGCCTAAACAAGATTTATGTATGATTATGGAAAAAAGAAATTTGCGTTATGAAATAGAATGATGACATACAAAATTATATAATCAAATTATGGGGCGAAAATGTTTTAATCAAGTGTTATTAATATATTATAAATCGAAAATTATCCAAAAATAGGAAAACCAAGCATGCATAACGTATCTCTATTGTGGCTGCAATTTTTTAATTTACTTCTAAAATTCATGTATGTGGCGCCATCTGTGGAGGAAATGTAAACATTTTATTTTCAAGCCAGCTTTCGGTTAATAACCTGTGAGTCACCTGTGCGACAAGCAGTCAAGTTAATCCATACAAGTTCTTTGCATGGAACATTTTTGTGCTGAATTTTGTTGCAATAAAGTAGTTCAGTGATATTTACATCTGCTGGAAAAAGCTTCTGTCATTACAGCTATAGATGGAAAATGAGATATTTTGTTTGACAACAGACCTCAAAACGTATTTTTGCTTTCATATATGAATAGAATTTTTACTTACTAAACAGTACACTGGTGGATATTCGTTCTTTTCGTCCTGGTTCACAAAATTTTTCAACTTAATCCACATTCCCAGGTAATTTGAATTTGCATGTTCAAAATTTCTCCAAGGAATTCGATGGTAGTCTTCACCTAAAGTGGAATATTGAAGCAAAAGAAAATACTTGCCACTAAAAAAAATTCGTCTTGAAATTTTGTATCATTTGCGTAGTGTCTCATTGCATACTATTGTTGCCCTGTATAAGTGTCTTATTGCACTATTGTTGCTCGGGATGAGTGTCTTATTGCATACTATTGTTGCTCGGGATAAGTGTCTTATTGCATACTATTGTTGCTCAGGATAAGTGTCTTATTGCATACTATTGTTGCTCTGGGTAAGTGTCTTATTGCATACTATTGTTGATCTGGGTAAGTGTCTTATTGCATACTATTGTTGCTCGGGATAAGTGTCTTATTGCATATTATTGTTGCCCTGGATAAGTGGCTTATTGCATGCTATTGTTGTCCTGTATAAGTGTCTTTTTGCATACTATTGTTTCTCTGGGTAAGTGTCTTATTGCATACTATTGTTGCCCTGGATAAGTGACTTACTGCATACTATTGTTGCTCAGGATAAGTGTCTTATTGCATACTATTGTTGCTACTTGTCAATAAGATCAATAATACATTTTATGGGGAGAGAGAGAGAGAGAGTGGCAGAGAGAGAGAGAGAGAAAGAGAGAGCGTGAAAGAGAGAGAGAGAAAGAGAGAAGGACAGACACGCACATCGCACTCTTCACTGACTAAGTAAAAATTCAAATTCATTTATGTAGTGTATCAACAAGCTCAACAATGTTTTTTGGTGAGCCAGTGGTGCACACTAGGATAGCGACGTTTAAACAGGTGGCGGGAATATTTTAAAATATTAACAATTTTTTTCAACTACACAAGTCTTTAAAGTAGGTAAACCTAATGCTGAGTAATATAACTTTGTATGTAAACTCCTTTATGGTGTACTTTTAAATACCCTTTTCGTTTCCTTTAAAGGACAAGAAAAGTGGTACCTGAAGTAGGTTTGAGAAAAATCACCTTAAAAAATTATATTACTTTACAGCAATTTTATGGGTATATCGTACTCGCACTGAAAGGAATTTTAGTTTGTTTTCATTTTAAATCTCCCACAATACAGTTCCAAAGTCGCCATTACATGACGTCATGCACCAAACGTAAATGAAGGGAAGAAAAGGAAATGTTAAATTATATCTCAAAAGACTTTCCGTGCAAATCTATGTTACGTAGATTTTCGCTTACCTGCTAGAAAGACTTATGTAACTAGAAAAGAAAATTATTAGTTATTTAAAATGTTTTTACCAATTGGTAAAATGTCGCTGACTCACTCTCCAGGGTGCACCACTCACTAACCAAAAAACGTATTTTTAATCTTATTGACAAGATACAGTAATTTTAAATTTTACTTAGTTAGTGACTTGTGCGCTACGAATGCTCTGATTCTTTTTTCAAACTTTACAAAATGTTATCTAAACTTGTTTCAAATGACCTGTCGTCAAAATAGCTGCGTCTAACGGTCATCGCGGGAGTTTAAATTTACATGTTTTATACAGCGTAACTGCCGATTGAAGTCCTGCACGCAAAAAGGCAGTATGTAAGTGATATAAAATTTCAAAACGAATTTTTAAGCTTTATGTTTATGAAGCGTTTTCTTGTGCTTTAAGCAAAATCAAATATAAGAATTAATCAGACCTCGCTGACACCTATTTGCTTCTAGTTAGAAAAACTATATTCTTAGCTGTTACTTACTGTTACTTTTTGCCATCGAAGTGTATCCAATTGGAAGTGGGCCTAAAAATAAGCAGAAATCATACTGGTAAATGAGCATTATTTGTGCGCTTGCATACCAAAACCGTTCATAAGTCGGCATAGTTAAAACTACGTTATGATGCTTCAAAGTAAAATATATGAAAATTTTGGTCTAATGTTATTTTTTCGTTTTCTATAAAAATACATGCTAAATATATTGGACTTTTATATTCTAGCATCAAATTATCAAAAGAATGTCCAAAACATTCCCCAAAATAAATAAAAATTGAATTTTATAACCCGTTACCCACATACCTGGGTCAATGAATTCGTGGTACTCCCGTGATATTCCATCTTTAAGGGAATATTCCACGCAACCGAGTTCCGCTGGAACAACTTCACCTTCGATTGTTTTGCAAAACGTTTGGAAATGGATTAGGTAAAACTTCACTTTGGCAACAGCTATAGAAATAATAAAAAAAATTGATACATTGTGCATAAGTACAATGTAGTTTTTATTTTTTTATTTTTTAGTTTATTATTAACACATTCAGTACAATATAATGACATAAAGCATACAGTGACATCAAAATTATTATGTCATACTGTAATAAATTGTTATGTTTCATACACTATCGTTATCATAAAAGATTAATTGTACTGCAGTGCGCTAGAGAAGCAAAGACTTGTATAAGCCCACTGTCATGTCAGCCCAATAAAAAAGGAATGGATGAGTGAACAAAAAAAGAACAGGGAGAAAGGTTAGATCACACAGGAAGGGTAGAAGGATGTATTAGTGGAAATTGTAGGAAAAAAGATAGTAGAGTGTGCTATGTTGACATCAGCTCTAAGGATTTATCAATGATGCCTTGTTTTGCATAATCTTTACCAAGATTGTGCTATGACTGCTGCAGTAGGTGTGGGAAATTAGGAAGTATTGTACTTGTTGAGAATCATTGCTCTGTATTTCTTTTTAAATTTTTGGATTGGCTGAACAGTTTTTAATTCATCATTTATGTCATTCCAAAGCCTTGGACCAAAATATGTACTGTAGCGTCGACACATCAGACTTTTAAGTAATTTCAACGAAAGGAAATTGTTGATTTGTTGATATCCATTTCTATTGATGCTAAAAATACGCATTTGTGAGTGCCTGCTGCAAAAATTGCTAATGCAAAACCTGGACTGTGGAGTTGGAGCAGGGATGAGAATAACAAATTGCAAAAAACTTTGAAACAGGCCAGGGCTTTTAAGGCCACCTAGCCCCCCCCCCTTGGAGCCAGCAACAAATTGCAATTTTGTGACCATAGAGAGCCTCTACGTGAACTTAAAATACCAGTTACCTTGTTTCATGCATAATTTAAAATACCCAACTATCAAGGATACATGATACCTAATTATCTCAAAAATGCCTAAATACTGGCCACTCCTATGCAAAAGTATATAAAAACTGTCTGCAATTGACTCAAATAACTCCGCACAATTGATTCTATATTTTTATACATAGAGATATACACTGATGTACGTGATGTAAACAAAGTGACGGCCTGCCAATTAGCGGTCAGCTTGTGAAATAATGTACTGGGTCTGTAAAAGTTTTCTCAACGAATTTACACGATTTACAAAAATGGCATTACTGGTTTTCCAAAAACTCGGAATTCCGCGTATCCACGGAAAATTCTCATCCCTGTTGGAGTCGGAGTCGTGGAGTCCGACCATGGAGTCGAAGTCGGCAGTAAATTTACTGCTAAAGGAGTCGGAGTCGGGACTACACTTAATGTTAGAAGAGTCGAAGTGGGGTTACATGAGACAGATTTTTCGTTTTTTTAAAAAAATCATAAACTTCTATAGAATTGGCCAGCTGTCACTGTTTTTTGGAAGACGAAAGCGATTCACAGTTGCTCTGTAGTGAGTGAACTGTATATCACAAAAACACATATAAGCAATTCTGTAAAAAAATATAAACCACAAGAATTACCCTGCTTACATAAAGTTAAAAAAGTTTGCGAGTTCGTTGTATAACACTGAATCGATATGTATGTTAAGAGATACAGCCATAATTTTTACACTTTACGCTTACCGCATATTATAACTCATATCTATTGATCAGAAATATCTTGCTTCTTTATACTAAATAAACTTTATAATCTCTACTCCTTTAAATACGTCTTCAACGATGATATTTTACGTTTATTAGAATAAATAATAAGTACTAATAAGAAAGATAAACAAATGTAATTAAAAATCGCTATGTAGAAATAGTACTATAAGACAAATAAAATAAATATTTGCATAAAGAACAGAGGATTAGTAAGATAAATACGTAGAAAAGACTTAGTAGTGCATATTGCCAAAGCGCAAAAATTTACGAAGTCAAAATGACATGAATATTAAGAATAAAACTGCATGTAACTTCATTGCTTTGAAACTCTGCTGAAGGCTAAAAGAATTTTTACGTAAAATCGCAGACCATAAAATTGAACAAATTGTCATAAAGTTAGCAATATGATATTTTACAGTAGAAATTTTGCATCCTTTCTCAATGCTGTCTTTAGATCAACAGAAACTTGCATGCCTGAGGGAATGAAGCTGAGAGAATAAAACAACGACTGTAGATGGCAGCATAGATTAATTCAGTACTTTAGTGTAGTAGTACCTCACAATTAAATGGGTCACATAATACTACAATCGCGTACTCGGTACAATAAGCGACAAGGGCCGGGCTATGACTTTTTGGACTCCCTAGGTTAATGAAATTATGACGCCCAATCACACAGAACCACCCTCTAATTTGCTAACACTCGTGCGGAATATTTTGTTTCCTCGTGATATATTTCAGCAACATCAGCAATATTAGCTGGAGGGCCCATATCATAAATAAGGCTTCAAAGAGGGGCCATTATCTCACACAAATAGCCTGAAACAAGGGCCTTTTGTTTCAAATGAGGAGGCAGTTTAAAATTGGATTTTCAGTTTTCCCGGCCTCCTTTTTTAAAGTTGAAATTTTATTTTGTTATATGAGTTATTCAGTAATGCAAAGTGTGACCCCCCCCCAAGATTGAGGGGCCCTGGGCTGCAGCATATGGGGTAATGCAATCCTGGTACTAACCATCATATGTTATCACGTGCATAACTACCTTGAATAAGATTTTATTCTTATATGACAACAATGTCACTTAACCTCCAAAAACAAACTGATGAATCCTATCCACACTCTTGTCTCAAGTAATTCTATTGACTCGAGTAACACCATTATAAACCAGCTTTTTGATACACGGGGTTTTTATACATGTAAGTTATTTATGCATACTTATTAAGCTTTTTGATACACGAGGTTTTTATTCATGTAAGTTATTCACGCATACATATTAAGCTTTTTGATACACGTTTGTTTAGGTAGGTTATTTAAACACATGTATTACTTTATCACGTACCAACATGTTTAGATTTCATTTCCCCTCAAACAACTTTATTTTGACTCATGGTACAAACATTGCTAAGCGTTTGTTTATATATATATCAGGGATGTTGCCGAAACTGAACCGAAAGTACATTCACTGGTAACTGTAACATCCCTGGTATAAAATTCTAAAATTATCAATTAACACTCGTGCAAATTGAAAAGCAACTGCATCATTATTTGCCACAAGGCAAATCACACTTTGCAATGCGTAACAAACATTACGTGCCCCGCATGTGCTGCGTCTGAAAGACAGAGGCTCATAGCTAAAATTAGTGGGGATGCTGCTTCAGAAAATTTTTAGCCATTGTCTTAATGCAGTGTAAAACGAAACAATTGCATGTAATTCTAATGATGTAGTTATATTTGAAGATCGGGTGTTGAAGAGCCTCTTATTAACTGCAACTTTCTCATGGAGAGACAACTGTAAAAAATTAAGCTGTTGTAGTTCACTTACAGTCACAAAACTTATTTCTTGGGGATGCAAGGCGTCCATTATTAAATAATTTATGTATTAAGCACACACTCTAAGTTTATATTTTATCACATCCAAGAATATGACGGTACAGCGTGTGGCAATTGTTACTGTGATACAGACAGTACTTGCTCTACCTAGCAGCAGACGCTAACGTACAGCGTGTTATCTCAGACATGTGCACAAGGCCCCATGCGCACAACAGCGAAACGCCACTATGCTAGGCTGTGAAGCAAACAGTACTTCCCTCACGTGCTCTGGTTCTGCACAAGTATAAAAAAGAACTAAAAAAAGACTTATTATATTGAATATTATCGATAATAATGAGTGAAAACAGTTGGTGGTGCAGTACTACAGTACCTATAAATGAGCCGCCACTGCTCAAAGACCTAAAATGACTTTGACAAAAGATTCATTTCTATTTAGGCACAAACCTTCTTTTGATGTCCATTTCTTTTTGACCTCCCATCGGATTTGTTTCAAAACCTTTGCCTTTTCAGCTTTGGAATCCACTCTTTCCTGTTTGAATAATTTATAAGTTAAAGCAAAGAACAAGTTACATTTGCAGTTAAAAACAACACAACTTTATTAAAAGTTTTACCACTGATGATGACAACAGCAGTAGTCTGTCGAAACGTTTGGCATGATTTTAACTTTTCAAAGTAAAAGTTTTAATAGAGTTGTGTTGTTTTTAACTATTAATTATTTTACCCGGTTATAACTTAAACTTAGATATTGGCACTAAAACTGTCTATAAAGTTAAATTACCACTTACAGACATTTTCAGGTGTGGTGGTAGCCACCATTCAATAGAAAATTATGGCATTGTGACATTTCGTAAGCGCATCGAGGCTTTTCGTAAGCGAGTGATTCAAGCTTTCGCAGCTTACTTTATACGTTAACGCAAAAATATCACAGAATTAACTATATTTTTATGTAAAAACTTATTAATGGCATGCCGCTTTTCTTCAGTTGATGAAAGGCGTCATTGGTGGAAAAATAAGCATTCAAAATGACGTCATTGGTGGAAAAATAAGCATTCAAAATGACATCATTGGTGGAAAAATAAGCATTCAAAATGACGTCATTGGTGGAAAAATAAGCATTCAAAATGACGTCATTGGTGGAAAAATAAGCATTCAAACTGGGAGTCCCCAAGCACGAAATAATCGCGAATTGAAAGTAATTCGTGCTCATCTCACTTTTGTTACTAAATGCTTCTGTTATTTTTGCAAGAATTGAAATAAGCCTAATAGCGCTTTTCGTTTAATACACGTGTAATATCAGTAATTAATGCACTAGTACATACCACGAAGCTGATAATTCTAATTATGCATATTTTTTCGCAGTGCAATATTTATTACTCTACCATTGATGCAGAGTTTGAAACCTTATAGGTAAAGAACAATGGGAAATAAATCATATCGAGTAGAACTATGATGTAAGCTTACAGATAACAGCTGTCCAGTGCAGTCTAATCGTCCACCATATCCATCCGACTGCCTCATCTGCTTGTTGTATTCTTTGGCTTTTTCATCATACAGTTTCCTAGTTTTGTCGTCTAGCAACTGAAAACAATGCTATTGTGGTTAAAGGAAGACAGGATGACTTTTCATATTCTATCCTGTTTTGATGTCTGATAAAAAGTATGCATTTTAACACAGTAAATACTGCAAAAGCATTTCTGATAATTAAGTAATAGATTTAAAACTTAACGGCAAGCAAACCTAACTATTGGCGACATCACAAACTAACATGATTTTCTGGAACAGCAAAATTATTCCACGAGCGCGCTGCAAGTCTTTATCAAAGCAAAAATTGAAGTACAGAACTACTGTAAGATATTTAGGGTGTTGTACTAAAACCAGGCAACTTTTAAAATAAAAATTCAAATTTCAAATTTACCACTGTGCTCAGGCATGAGCTGTCGAACATGTGTAGTTCATCACAAACTAACACATCTGAACTGAGAAGTACAGCACCTGTTTTTTGTGCAATTCGTTTTCGAAATGCAGGCACTAGTGCCCGTCTAACTAGAGAATTGCAAAATCCGTATAACAGCGAAGAACTAGTGGCACGAACATGAAATTGTGTTTGCGTTTTTAACTAACTAGCAGTCAGGTCGCGAAACAACGAACTGTGTCCGTAGTATGCGGGACTTTTTAACGGTCCAGATTTTGTCCGATTCTTCCAATCTCTGTAAAAGCGAGGGCCGGCGAACCGAGACACTGGTGTATTCAAAATTTGCATATTCCTGCTCTCTGATGTTCCTAAACCGATTTACATTTACAGCATCTAATGCAGCTTCTGCCAGTCGATTCCTATGATTTATTACTTGCTGGGAATAGAAATTCCTACGTATCTCCAGTCTTGTATGAAGTTTAAACAAGTGTTCTTTTCTTACTGGCACCTTCATTTGAAATATGTTATTCATATGTGTACTGATCTCATACATGTCATCTAGAAATATGTATGTTCACTACAACTTTGCATATTGCTAGTCACAGTTACTGCAGTTTCTTGTGGTAGGGCAGGTTTTTAGTGAACTGCAGAGTTTTGTGGTTCTTCCTTGAACATTCTCAATTAATATAGTATTTTGCAAGGAATATGGGTTCCAGACTGGTGATGCGTGCTCTATAATTGTTCTTATTATGGATTTGTTTGACTGTAGAATTTCTGTTCTACACCTACTACTAAAGTCCCTTTAAATCATTCCAAGTAGCAGATTAGCCGTTTTACTTTTTCTGCTTCTCTAGAAAATTTTCTCCTTAGAAAATTCTTCTCTACAGCCCTAGCTACTGCAGAATTTACGGAAAACTTACTGCACTGCCTGGACAAAAACTCTGTCACCTGTGCTATATTTTTAGACCTTTCGAAAGCCTTCGACACAGTTCAGCACCATATCTTACTTCAGAAACTACAAAACTATGGCATATGAGGCACAGCCCTGAGTCTTATCAAATCATACCTCGACAACCGCCAACTCCCAGTGACATGTGGCATTCCGCAGGGGTCTGTACTTGGCCCTCTGTTCTTCCTCATCTACATTAACGACTTGCCTCTTTGTTCTAACTTAAACACTCGACTCTTCGCCGACGACACATGTT
Organism: Tubiluchus corallicola; assembly: GCA_030141605.1. Classification (NCBI taxonomy): domain Eukaryota; kingdom Metazoa; phylum Priapulida; class Priapulimorpha; order Priapulimorphida; family Tubiluchidae; genus Tubiluchus; species Tubiluchus corallicola. The sequence continues at coordinate 253,856 of JAQGDQ010000166.1, read as the reverse complement.
TCTTTCTATCAGACACCAATTTACAGTCTCTCCAAAATCGAACTAATTCTGAATTACTAAAAGTCAATAATTGGATGTTAGCCAACAGCCTGTCAGTAAATTTAGCAAAAACCAAGTACATGTTAATTGGAAGGAACATATCACAAAATGAGAAATTGGTGTTTAATTTAAAAAATAGGTAACCATGATTTAGTTCAAACCAACTGCATTAAGTACCTTGGGCTTCAAATTGATAGTAACATAAAATGGAAAACTCATATTAATACTATAACAAGAAAACTAAGTAAAACTGCAGGTGTATTTGCAAAACTACGTCACTATATTAATATGCCAATCCCAAGGACTACTATACTACTACTATATACTATATATAGTAGTATAGTAGTCCTTGGCCAATCCTCATAATGATATATTATGCTTTAGTGTATCCATACTTACAGTACTGTGTGCTGTGCTGGGGAAAAACTAAGCAATATATACTACAACCACTTACCACTTACTACCTTACAAAACAAAATTGTTAAATTAATTACATTCTCTCATTCCAAAGCACATGCTACACCTTCGTATAAACAGTTACGATATATTAAAAGTTTGCGATATATACAGTTTGGAACTCTTTAAGTTTATGTACAAGTACAAAACAGGTACTTTGTCAGGTATATATATAAGAACTATTTTTTTAAAAATAAACGAAGTCCATTCATACTCCACGAGATCCCCAAAAAAAGGTTTCTACTTTCAAAATAGGTACAAGACTCAATATGGCTTGAATTCTCTACACCATAATGGTGTCAAACTTTTTAATAGTCTCCCTCATGAAATCTTAGCTTGCCAAACATTGCACACTGCAGTTAAAAAATTAAGAACTATTTTTTAAAAATAAACGAAGTCCATTCATACTCCACAAGATCCTCAAAAAAGGTTTCTACTTTCAAAATAGGTACAAGACTCAATGTGGCTTGAATTCTCTACACCATAATGGTGTCAAACTTTTTAATAGTCTCCCTCATGAAATCTTAGCTTGCCAAACATTGAACACTGCAGTTAAAAAATTAAGAACTATTTTTTAAAAATAAACGAAGTCCATTCATACTCCACGAGATCCTCAAAAAAAGGTTTCTACTTTCAAAATAGGTACAAGACTCAATGTGGCTTGAATTCTCTATACCATAATTGTGTCAAACTTTTTAATAGTCTCCCTCATGAAATCTTAGCTTGCCAAACATTACACACTGCAGTTAAAAAATTAAGAACTATTTCTTAAAAATAAACGAAGTCCATTCATACTCCACGAGATCCCCAAAAAAGATTTCTACTTTCAAAATAGGTACAAGACTCAATATGGCTTGAATTCTCTACACCATAATGGTGTAAAACTTTTTAATAGTCTCCCTCGTGAAATCTTAGCTTGCCAAACATCGCACACTGTAGTTAAAAAATTAAGAACTATTTTTTAAAAATAAACGAAGTCCATTCATACTCCACGAGATCCCCAAAAAAAGGTTTCTACTTTCAAAATAGGTACAAGACTCAATATGGCTTGAATTCTCTACACCATAATGGTGTCAAACTTTTTAATAGTCTCCCTCATGAAATCTTAGCTTGCCAAACATTGCACACTGCAGTTAAAAAATTAAGAACTATTTTTTAAAAATAAACGAAGTCCATTCATACTCCACGAGATCCTCAAAAAAGGTTTCTACTTTCAAAATAGGTACAAGACTCAATGTGGCTTGAATTCTCTACACCATAATGGTGTCAAACTTTTTAATAGTCTTCCTCATGAAATCTTAGCATGCCAAACATTGCACACTGCAGTTAAAAAATTTTGCCTCTATTTAATCGGCAACTATTCAGTTAATTAATGGATTTAGGAAAAAAATTTTTTTTAATCTTAGTTTCGAATTTATCTCTTAGTTATCTTTCGGTTCGACATCTATTTCACTGAATATTCACATAGTCTAGAAAAAAAAGATTCAGCATTATCCTTATTGTTTATCGCTGACCTACTTTCATTATTTTTACTTGAGTTATATTTTGTTCAATGTATCTGTAATTGACGTAACTTCGATATTGCTTTAGTTTTTTTATATTGCGTCTTACGTTGGTTCGAGTTCTTGATTTATATGTAATTATTAGTTTTGTTTTTGATGAGTTTAAATTTTCCGTTTTGTTTGCTAATTTAAAACTTGCCTCTTCTCATAGCCAAACTTATTTACTGACTCTAAATTTAAACTTATTTGAACTTGTTGTCTCATTTATTTATTTTTTTTATTTATTTTGTTAAGTTGCTTATTATTTACATTTGTACATACCTCACTTGACAGGTCATTTAATTTTCTTTAGTTTGGATAGGGGTGGTTGACTTGGTGACATTTGGTCTTTTTGCAACGCCACCTCTTTTCCGTCTTCATTTTAGTTTTTAGCTTTTGTTTATGCTTATTTTGTAAAATTCAGAGACAAATAAATTTTTTACTTATTTACTTACTTACTCCTATATGTAATGCTGGCTTAAGGTCGTCACTTCTCTAACTGTGACGTTGTAGTCCTAGCATTGCTGCCATAATCAACTAATTGTTAACAAGGTTAGGGTTTCCTAACACTTAATCAAGTAACATAAAAATAGTTTTGGCACAATGTATTAATAGTTCTAATATATCACCTTTCTCATGCATACCGCTTAAGTTTTGGCAGGAACTAAACTGATTGCCACTTTGCTTAGACCTAACATGCCGGACTAATGACTACACTATATATGTAAACGCGTAAATATTATAGGTCTTAAATTGTACAGTAGCTTTTGATTAAACGGTCGAATCTGCGCAAAGACTTTACTTTGTTGGCAAAGTTGAGAAACATATTGCATTTCAGTTCATTGACCCTGTAACACAGATAACGTTTTGCAAATATTACTACAGTGAACTTAGAACTTACCTTCCATCGCGGAGCTGCAAGCTCTGAAACTTCTGCCATATTATTGACAGCTCTCCCTTCTTGTCTAAATTTTGGCATCAGCTCCAACATGAACATATAAAATCCATTTTTCTTTACGAATTTCTGCGCTCGTTTTGGAGGCATTCTGTATAAAAACAAATGACTCTAAAAATGTTTACAAACCACAAACTCACACACTGCAAATTGCAAAATCGCAACAGCTGAACTGTGTCGTGAAAGACTTCCGTACTTGAGCAATAATAACAATATGGCAACTCTTTGTGAAAAAAAGGATTGACCAAAGTACTGCCAGAGTAGGGAGATCATCTCTGATAACAATGCGGAGAAATTGTTATCATTCAGTCACATATTATTACGTCATTCAAACTAGTGAGCATAATAGTGGGTAATATAACTTTGTAATGCATGGAATGTTTTTTGAAACATACTTTTTCTTACCCTTCAGTCTGGCTGAAAGCAAGTATATGCCCATAGATGTTGAAAATAATGTTGTTGCCATATATCCTTCATTTTTAACTATGCTATCCATGCTAAGCAGATAGTACAACACTCGTAAAGATGATGCCTCTCAGTTTTCCTTAGAGCATATTTACATGGTGCGTTCCTGACACATGTCAGTTGCATGTGTTTTTTGCATGCGTCCTCGATGCAAACGTAAATGTTTGTGCATCCCGGACATGATGACTGATACAACAGCAGGTTGCCATGGGACCGAGACACAAACTTCGGCTCAAGAAAACTGTCTTGATTTCCTGGTGACCAGTATTTTCATGAAAAAATAAAGAAATTTGGGTGAGAAGCTGGGTAGCTATAATAAGAGACCTACTTAAACTTCGTTAAAACAGTAGAAGTTATTGTGTTTATTGTTTTTCACTTCCAGTAAATCTTCGCTGTGTCTACTTAGCACTGGCTGCCAAGTTGATTCGTTCCGGGCAGCCTGATTGTTGTCTTTTCTACAATATAGCTCACCGTGCTACAGTACATCCCATAGTTTAGGCAAGGAATGATATCAATCAATTGCATTATGGCCTTCTTGCTTTGGGAGACTAGTTGCAACATGAAGATGTCAAAACGTCAAGGCTGTTGTTTTCCTTACCCAAAATGCCACTAACAATGACAACCCATATACGACTTAGTACTCATGTGACACAGTCTCACTTATCTGATAGGAAAACGGTGTGTGCAAACACAGTTAGATTTGCTGAAGAGAGTCTACGCTATTTTAATGTCACTTGGTTTTTGGCATTTAATAGGGAAATGGACGTGAAGAAAGAAAAGTGGGAAAAGAGGAGATCGGAGAGAGAGAGAGAGAGAGAGAGAGAGAGAGAGAGAAAGAGAGAAAGAGAAAGAGAGATAAAGGGGGACAGAAAGGATTATCAATCATCACCGTAGTCCTCACTTCTTATCACCTATCTTGAATGTGGTGGCTATATTGGATGAATTTTGATTGACTTGATAACCAAAACTAATCACTTTATTGGGTTCTAGTGATATGCAAAGTTTCGTGCTTTTGAGTCAAAATGAACATTTCTACCATTCTAATACTTAATACCAATAATTCATTTTCGTAATGGTCAAATGAATGCCATCTTTTTTGGAGGCCATAATGAGACCCTTTTGGGTATTCAAATTTTGGCCTACTTTGGATATGTTATTCTTTGGACCAAACACTACAAGAAACCACCAAAGAAAACGTTTTCTTTCAATTTTTAGGAATAGGGCAATTTATTCCAAAACCCGTATTTTGAAGGATCTTCAAGGTTTCCCGTATTGCTTGCAGCAATCAATCGCCGGCGGTAAAAACTCATTAATAATGATTTTTTTGCTTTGAAAATACCAAAAATTAGTTTTGCATCATGCTGCAAATCTGGTCGCGCAGAAGTCTTTCTTTGGTTTGGCAAAGTTTGAGGTCCGCTAGCCTTGGCTGGACTGAATTGTTTCCGTTTAGAGTGAAACGATTTAGATTATTTGCGATGGCGTCAAAGTGTCGTTATTTTAAATTGTACTGCCTGAAGTCCAGGAAAGTGGTTATCGGAAATTTTGCATCTGTTGGAGCAACTACATCGCTATGTGCGGCTTTATGTTATTATGCCAGCTGCTTTTCGACTGAAACCCAAAGTATGCGTTTATATTACCGCTATTCAATTCAGTTTTTTTTAATATCCTTCTAATACATTTGTGATACACGCAGGAAATACAATTTATAATTATATTTATGGATTTATCGCCATCTAGAAAATATTGCTTTCGGCGTCTGTTATGAAGAACGTCTTCTAGAGCTCTGTATCAGCATTGATGGCCTTCCACCTGAAACTATATGTTTGATTTTAGAATTTGGTTGAGATGTGGCAAATGATGAAATGTGACATCAGCAGCATATTTGAGCATAAAGCCAATTGTAATTTTTCATATGACGTCATTCTTTGTGCTTGTGTCATGTTGCGTGTTCATGTGTTAGGCTGCCCATGTGTTATCGTGTGCCAGGTGCACGGAGCAAGAATGTTGGTTTCAGCCAAATTCACCAACTTATTCATAACCTAATAAATCTTTTATGACCATTTTGGGTACTCTCAGAAAGCAAAAGTTTCTTTAAACGGACTGGTTTAGAGAAGTACAGTATGTTACATGTTTCATAAGCTTAATTTTAAGATTAGATAATGATGGAATAAACCCACAATGAAGAAGCTGTGGATTTGCTCACTTTTTACGAAGTATATGCAAAATTATTATTTTGTTGCTTTTTTATATTTTTAGGAGACCGTTTATTCTATGCAGCACGGACAGGAAACATTTTAGAATTAGAACGGCAAGTATCAGTCTGCAATTAATGTATCAGTGTCCTGTTTTTGCATTTTTTGCTGTTATAAAATTATCTACATCCTGTAGGCTAAGGTTGCTACCTCATTAGAAAGTAAAATCGGTAGTCAAGAACCAACTGCGGGGTCCGGAAAGCAAGAACAATTAAGATATTAAACCACAAGCAGTGCAAAATTCTTGATATTAGAATCTCAAAAAGCATTAAGAGACTAAAACTTAAAAAGTTGCAAGCAATACATTGTTTTTTCCTTTCCAGTCCAAATACATTTTTAATATCTTTTTGTTGTGTCTGGAGATAGTTTTTAGCGATCGAATTATTAAGAACTCTCTGTTATGTGAATTAAAGCTAAAGTGGACCCAATCTTAACCTGTTGGTCAAAACAATCTACTCTTCAAAATGTTGAAAGGAAACATACTATTTTTTCAAAAATGACTTGCGTGAAAGAATTATTACCACACAAACACAATTTTACATTCGCGCCAGTAGTTCTTTGCTGTTACATGCATTTTGCCTTTTGCTAGTTAGGTAGGCTCTAGCGTCTGCATTTCAGAACTGTATTGCACAAAAGACAGGTGCTGTACCTCTCAGTTCAGATGTGTTTGTTTGTGATGAACTACATATGTTTGACAGCTCGTGTTTGATGCTTGTGGAATGTTTATGCTGTTAAAAATTGTGTTAGTTTGTGATGTCATCAATAATCAGGCTTGCCTGCTGTTAATTAACCTTTCAATCTATCATTTAATTATCAGAAATGCTTTTGCAGTACTAATTGTGTTAAAATGTATACTTTTATCGAACTTGAAAATACACAAAGTGTATGAAAAGTCATCCTGTCTTCTTTTAAAGGTAAAGCAGAAGATTACTTGAATTGCACTACTTGCTGCTGCAGCAGAAACTGGTGGAAAATGTAAATGGGATAGAAAGATGAAGCCATACAACCGATTAAAGTTAATTTAATAAGTTCACTGTTGCCTTAGTTAACAGAGACTTGGCTGTTTTAGTTGAAAAGAAAACTGGGCAATTGTGTAAACGTTAGTTCAGAATTAGGAATGGTCTAAAATATTGAAAACTACAATGGCTTCTTTTAAATCAAAGGTTAGATTAAGTAATAATTACCTCGGATACTCAAATTTCGTTAAACTTTCAAAGCTACACGCGGCTCAGTGAATCTACTAAGATTGGCAACGGCGCCTTTTTGTCACATTCACGTGGCCGAGAAATAGAAGGCGGTACCGTGACAACCATGATCATGAACTGCAGTGTTAGTTTCTCACCTCATGTGATGTAGAGCCCATTTTCGTGGCTACATGCCGATTTAAACAGTTACACTTACGTTTGACGCAAGGGAAGATGCCTACCATTGCACAAACTGTGGTTTGTTTCTGACGTAAGCAATAGCTGTGTTAGGTTGCCGTTAGTTAACTTTTTAAGTTAATTATTCAAATATAAGAAACAATTGCTAAGTTTTATAGGCAAGGAAACGTGTATTTTGGACAGTATGTTAAAATGAGATTGAGTATAAACAATCATCCGGTTTTCCTTTAACTTTGTGCAAAATTTCAACAGCTTGCATTTCGTATTTCGGTATCTTTCCCGTAAATTTCAATAAGATGGTCGAGATCATGAGATTTTTAGATAAACTTGCGAATTTTTACAAAAATCCTACCGAACTATGAATCACTGACCTAATTTTAGGAGTCTTCGGGCTTATTCTGGATTGGTGGAAACCCTAATGCTATCATTCTTCAGTGTTCTCTAGCATAATACTATGATTAGCATGAAATAGAACTTGCTCCTGTTCAATTGCCAAATCATGCCGAATCGCATTTTCGGTTCAAACGTTGTTCCGCGAACAAACCTCGCAATTTCGGTTTTGAGGAATTTTTTTATTTAGTGCTGATAAAATAACAAACAGTTGCAATTAACTTATAGATTAAAGGAAAACAACAATGATTTTTATAATCACAATCACATCCCACATTGAGGTACTGTAAAAAGTGTACAAAAGTTTTAACGCCTGTGATTATGCCAAAGCATTTCTTCAGCTATCCTGGAAAGTCATGGGAAAATCAGGGAGAAAGATGAAAATGGCTCGAAAAGTCAGGGAAATTAGAAAGGGTTGCAAAAATAATCACTGTGAACCGAAATTTGTCCAAACATATTTTTCAGTGATTTGTGTTCATATAAAATTTTGCTAAATGGCAGGCTCCCAGTTTCAATTTGAGTTCCAAAAATAACCATTGGCTGACACATTATATATCAATATATGTATGAATGTATATACACCAAAATGTCTGAATATGTATGCTGGTAATACAATTTCCGCTTATCTTGGGCATGGAAAATCAATATTTGATCAAGGAAAAGTCATGGAAGAGTCAAGGAAATTTATTTTTAAATTCTGTGGGAACCCTGCTTCTTATAATTAAATAGTAGGTTAAAACTAACACACCAAGTGAACATAATTTTCAATAGCGCAAACACCATTCCATGAGCGTGTTGCACGTGTTGCGAATGAGAAAATTGAAGTGCAGTAGTACTATACAACATTCCGCGTGATATACAAGACCTCATGCATTCAAATTTCAAATTTACAGCTGTGCTCACGCAGGAGCTGTCGAACGTATGTACTACATCACAAACTAACACATCTGAACTGAGAGGTACAGCACCTGATTTGTGCAATCCATTTCCGGAACGCAGGCGCTAGTGCCAGTCTAACTAGCGAATGGCAAAATGCATGTAACAGCAAAGAACTAATGGCGCGAACATGAAATTGCGTTTGTGCGTTAATAATTCTTTCACGTAAGTCGCTTTTGAAAAAATAGTATGTTTCCTTTCAATGTTTTAAAGAGTAGATTGTTTTGACCTACAGTTTAAGATTGGGTCAGGTTTTGCTTTAAGCAAAATTTACAAGATAAGTGGCTTTTGTTTTAAGCATGTTTTTATTTACAGGCTTTTATCTGAAAATGTTGATATAAATCAGAGGCATCCACTTGGTTGGACAGCTTTGCAAGTTGCCGCGATCAACAAACAATTTAGGTATCTCCTTGGCTGCGTTTGTTTATATATATATATATATATATATATATATATATAATTCATTGTATCTCTCTGTGTCTTTCTCTTGAATTTGTTCACTGTTTAGTCTGTGTCTTTGTATGGAATTTAGTACATATGTATGGAATAAATGTATGTAAGGCATATTATATATATATATATAATAAATATATACATATACATGTATACATACATACATAATACATACACACATACATACATACGTATAATATGTATGTATGTATGTATACATGTATATGTATATTTTTCATTTATATACATATTTTTTTATTTGTATATAAAATATTTATTTTGTTTTTTAAGTTTTTAAGATTACTGTAACGTGGGAGAGCGTACTGGAAATATTAATTGGTTGCTGTTTGTGATTTTAGCTTATTTAGTTTTATTATTATTTTTAAATTTGGTATTGCAGTTAAATGAGTTGCTTTGTTCTTGTAGTCTGGTGAAAAAACTTCTGGAGGCAGGCGCTGATCCCAACCTCGGCGACGAGTTTATTAATGTCCACCAGACGGCTGTTGTTAAACAAAGGCATTCGTTAGACGGTAGGCGGAAATATCATATCAGTCATTACATGGAGTAATGGTTATCAAATCAGGGTCGCAGCTAGAGCCTATGGCACCCCCCGGGGTGATACTTGAGTTTGTCACTCCCCCTATAAAAATAGCAGCAGCGTCCATGTGAGTTTTAACGTATTTGTAAAAATTTAGATTTTTGTAATCTAAAAATGCAGGCATTGCTTTGTGTTTGCAACAAAGTAAGTTCTCGCTTAGCGACTTCCGATTTAGCAATGTGTATTCTTAGCTGTAAGTTGAGCAATGCTCGGCCAGGTTAGTAAATGGATTGGTGATTGCCATGAAAGCCGGTCGTTGGTAATTTTATGCGGCAGGTGTACTGTCTTCGGCCATTTCTTTCACTGCGGAAGGACATACACATGATTGCTAAGATACCGCCACTAGTTGGCTGAGGCCTGAGTATCTTTGAGTGCTGGTTACTAATTTGTGAGACTACTAATATAATTACTTAATACAGTAAGTCCTCGCTTAACGACTCCCCGTTTAGCAATGTTTCGTTTTAATGACGCTGAAGATTTGACACCTTTTTCTCACTTAACGACGCATGCTTCATTTTAACGATGATTTTTATCGATGGCTTACAGCCATTTTTATTTTATCAACAACATTTTTTTTCTAATTTGAAGCATTAAAGCGGTACATATTGCATTATTCTGTTTTAAAAATGCATTAGTAACCTGAACAGTGCAATTATTATAATGTTTTTGCTTCCCGACTGCCTACGTGCTAAATTCTGGCGGTTCTAAGGCTTTGCATCAAGCGACATCTATTTGCCCTGTTCAGATGCTTCCAGTTTAAACTTTATGCCAGGAAATCTTGTCTGCAGCCTAGCTGTTGCTATAGCAACCAGGTTACTGCATCCTAGCTGTTGCTATAGCAACCAGGTTACTGCATTCTAGCTGTTGCTATAACAACCAGGTTAGTACTACATGAAATTGTTTCAAGGTCACTTCATACAGGCTTGTTTAACTGCTAATTGTTTATATATAGGCTTCAATGTTTACAACTGCTAGCAAGTTTAGCTAGAGATTATAGAAAGACAGGTGGTATCAAGCAAACAGGAAGAAATTAATCGGTAGAAATATGAATAAACCCCCCATAAAACTTTTAATTTATGTGATTTAAGCAGCATTGATTTTTGCTTCAGGAACATATTTCAATTCTTTTACATTACTTTTTACTTGTTATACGGAAGTCTTGGTTTCGTTTAACGACGTTTCGCATAACGTCGCATTTTTCTCCAACGCGTTAGCGTCGTTAGGCGAGGATTTTCTGTAGCTTATGGAGATAAATGCATAAAATAATTATAGCACTGCTGAAAAAATTTGTTTGTGAAGAAGTTAAACACTCATTGTATGTTTCAAAAGCTACGATAAGCCCATTCAGAAGATTCTTCAGCTGTTAATACAGAAAGGATATTGATTATGGATGTACTTAGTAGTTAACTGAAGATGTGTATAGAAACTTTGAAAACAAACAAAAACTATGTAAACATTATAAAGATATTAAATTACTAATTATTAAGCTTTTTCACAGTTCCAGTGATTGATGATGATTGTGAAAAGGTCAAAGGTTAAGTGCACCAGATAACATATTTGTGCACACTTGATAATGCCTCGTAACCTATGCTGTTGTAATAGTTACCGTTTTAACAGCTAGCTAGAACCTTACCTAGTTCGTTTTTTCTTGTTCCCAAGCAAGATCCTGCTAGTAAATCTCTCTACTCACAAACTAATGCATAATTAACTAACGTCCATATAAAACAACTAACGTTACTGAACTAATGTGGTAAAGTGGCTTTGCTTTACCAACATGTGGCATAACGGTTGTAGTTAAGACGTGTTGCTGTGGCACACTTAACCTTTGACCTACAGCAACTGCGCGTGCACACAACGAATCTGTGAAAAGGCTTACTATTAGCTCTTATTGTGCCGAACCTTTGAAGCTTTCGTGAGTGACATTTTCGTGGAAAATTAAATTAGTCCTAAAGGCAATTTAATTGCCTTTCTGCTGCTCTGACAGAATCAACTTTTTAGTGCATATCTGTTCCCCCATCCACTCGCCGTTAGCTATTGCATTTAATTGTATTGTATTGCTTCAAATTAAACAAGTAATTCAATGTCAGACAGCATCTACTTTAGAATAGCTAAGTTGTAGCTAAGAATATCAGTTTTCTTTATTACTGGTTGTATTAAAAAATATGTTTATAGTTTTAATCACTAGGGAGGATGAATTTAGCAACCGCCTCAGCAACAGAGCAACCTTCAGAGGCTGCACTGCACTACATTATGCATGTCTGGCAGATGATATTCACACTGTACAGTTACTTTTGAAAGCAGGTGAGTGTAGACACACAGGTATAATTACATAATTAGCTTACAAATTATACACAAATCTTTGTAAACCCTTTTTTCAGTACTTTTGAGATAAGGCTGCAGAATAAACATTTTCACAGTTCCAGCGATTGATGATGATCATGAAAAGGTCAAAGGTTAAGTGTGCCAGACAATGCATTTGTGTACATTTGACGATGCCTCGCACCCCATGTTATCTTAATAGTAACAATTTTAACAGCTAGCTAGAACCTTACCTAGTTCATTTTTTATTGTTCCTAACCAAGATCCTGCTAGTAAATCACTCTACGCATAGATTCATGCATAATTAACATAAAACTTCTGAAGTTACTGAACTGATGAGGCAGACAGCTTTGTTTTACCCACATGTAACACGACGGTTGTAGTTAAGACGAGTTGCTACGGTACACTTAACCTTTGACCTACAGCAACTGTGCAAAACTCTGAAAGGCTTATTGTTGCAACGTATAATGCATTCTTATATAACCATTTTTACAGGCGCTGATCCCCTGCAAGTAAACGACAATGGTCATGTAGCCAAAGATTACACAAGAAACGTGCAGATCAAGAACCTATTAGAGAACCATGAGCAAAAGGTGTGTTTGGTGATATTTTTACTTTAAAGGAATGGCCAAGTCTTTTAGGAAGTCAGGCTTATTTGAATGTTTGCGAAAAATGCTAGAAAGATTTAGTAACAAAACTGCTATGAGCACCTCGTGTAATTAGTAAAATCACTTTAAAGTTGCGATAACCACAAGGGGTACCTGAGAAGCCTCTTAGACAGTTTCAAAAAAGTTGTGTTGTTATATACAGTGTTCCCTCGCTACTTCGCGGTTCATTTATCGCGGACTCTCTGTTTAGTGGGTTTTCAAAAATATTATTGCAAAATATTTATTGCGGTATTTTCTCTGTTTCGCTGGTTTTTGCAGTACTCCGTCTAAAGTATTTTTGCATGTGCGTAGTACGTATTGTACCGTAATGTATAGATTTGATAAATTTTGCATAAAACATCACAAAATGTTTAAAAATATTGATTCTAACATTAAAAGAATATTATAAATCATGAAAAGTTACCATTTACAGTAAATAATGTATTTATTCGGCGAATGAATACACGCCAAAAACGAAATGTAATACTTGCGCTCGCTTGAGATGCTACTTGCCAACGTGAAATTGTACACAACACATGAATGGTTGATTGATGGATTTAAGTAAAGTTTTTTAAAAGGTACATGTACAGTATGGGAAAGGTTAGTAAGGGAATGGGAAAGGGTTGTGTATAAGAGTGTGGGGAGGGTTTATAAAGACTTAAAATAATGTATAACTACTAAAATAAGTATAGCGTCCCTACTTCGCGGAAATTCACATATCGCGGGTGGGCCTCAACGGAACACCCATGATAAGTGAGGGAACACTGTGGGCAAATCAAACATCTCTGTTGACTGTGTCAGCAATACATGGCTTTCAGTGAACTTTTTCCTGTGTGAAGCAGGCTTATGTATAATATTTATATCTGATATTGTTCTCAGCTGCCCTTTAGCATAGATATATAATAATTTCACTCAGTCTAAATCATTTTTTATTGGTTTTGCCCTGTACTTAGTGTGTCACTTGGGTTTTTCTATTTTATAACCTTCATTTTAATACTCTTCTACTAATCATGTGTGTTATTAATAGCTTAACACTTACGTGGCCTTACATAAGTCCGCTTCTTAGGGTTTCCTGAGAAATTAGTAGGTTATAATGACTTAACTTAGCATTTATTACTGTTAAGCATTATAAATATAGATATGTGATGTTATAACAATTACATATGTGCATTTTATCACTCAATTTGTGTAGCCTGTAACTTCTGTAAGTGTACTCAAATATTGTTCTGCAAATTATCCTGTAAGAAATAATCCCGGGATAATGTTTCAATGTTTACGGCAGACTGAACAAAATTTTCTTTCTCGAATCCTTTCAATATTATTTTGCGTTTTTTTTTAAAAATCCGCAAAAAGCACTGGCATTGTTTTCTACTTCCTGTCTGCAAGTTTTTTGTGCACGTAGTTTCAGGAAGTGCGCAAAGAAAAAGAAGCCGAGGAAAGAAGGAAGTTTCCATTGGAGCAGCGGCTAAGAGAACGCATTGTTGGTCAAGATGGACCAATCCAGATTGTTGCATCTAGTATGTCTAATTATGTTATTTATATATATATGTATGTACGTAAGTATGTTTGTATGTATGTATGTATGTATGTATGTATGTATGTATGTATGTATGTCTGTCTGTCTGTCTGTCTGTCTGTCTGTCTGTCTGTCTGTCTGTCTGTCTGTCTGTCTGTCTGTCTGTCTGTATGTATGTATGTATGTATGTATGTATGTATGTATGTATGTATGTATGTATGTATGTATGTATGTATGTATGTATGTATGTATGTATGTATGTATGTATGTATGTATGTATGTATGTATGTATGTATGTATGTATGTATGTATGTATTTATTCTGCATGCTGTCCATATCTTTACAGCATCTATGTTATGTAATTTCCACTATCATTGAAATATATTATTATATGTTAATGTTTTCTGTGTCACAATTTGTGTTAATTTAATGCTTTCTGTGTAAATTATCGTTGTAAAGTTGTATGCTCAAGGTAAATCTAGAAATAAATTGAAAATTAAAAAAACTGTGTATGCACGTAATACTAGGTGTTCAGACATGTTGAAATTAAAGCCTGTGCAAAGATAAACCTCATGTTTCACTATAGCTTAAGCACTAAACACTACTATAGTGTAGAAAATAAATGACTCATGACATAAATAATTTACACTTTTTGCCAGTTTCAGAAATGAAATGCTTGGAATCCTATAATTTTGAAATTTAATTTCAAATTTTTATTGATTTTAGCAATTAGAAGAAAAGAAAATGGCTGGATGGATGACGATCATCCGTTAGTCTTTCTTTTTCTTGGTTCTTCGGGAATTGGTAAGACGAAAGTGTAGTATAAAAAAGAACTTAAAGGAAAGCCTGACGATTATGTAAACACGAGTTCAGAATAAAATATTGAAAACTACAATAGCTTATTTTAAATCAAAGCTTAGATTAAATAATAATTTCCTGGGATACTCAAATTGCATCAAACTTTCAAAGCTACGCACGGCTCAGTGAATCTACTAAGATTGGCAGCAGCGCCTTTTTGTCACATTCGTGTGGCCGACAAATAGAAGAGTGTGCCGTGATAACCATGATCATGAACTGCAATGTTAGTTTCTGATGTTCATATGATGTAAAGCCCATTTTTCGTGACATCATGCGTTTAAACAGTAACATTTAGGCAAATGTGTTTGATGCACAAGGGAAGACGCCTGCCATTGCACAAACTATGGTCAGTAGCTGTGTTCGGTTGCCGTTAATTAACTTTCTAAGCTAATTATTCATATATAAGGAACAATTGTTAACTTTTATGGGCAGCAAAATGTATACTTTGGACAGTAAATTAAATTGAGATTGAGTCTAAACAATCATTTGGTCTTCCTTTAAAGGAGAACAGGATGATTTTTCATATCCTACCCATTTTGAAGTACAGTAAAGAGTATGTCTAACTAGTGATGACATCACAACTGAACACAATTTTCGACAGCACAAACGACGTTCCATGAGCGTGTTGCACGTGTTTGCGAAAATGAAAATTGAAGTGTAGTGCTACTGTACAACATTCAGTGTAACATACAAAGATTTAAATATCAATTTTAATGCATGAGCTGTCGAACGTGTGCAGTGCACTACATCACAACTGAACACCTCTGAACTGAGAGATACAGCACCTGCCTTTTTGGGCAACATGTTTTCGAGATGCTGGCGCTAGTGTCCATCTAACTAGCGAATGGGGAAATGGATGTAACATCGGAGAACTAGCCGCTCAATTGTGGAATTATCATCGTGGGCTGTTAATTCTTTCACACACAGTAATTTTTGAAAAAAAAACATTTGTTCCCTTTCAATATTTTATACGGTAAATTGTTTTGGGGGTATAGATTGTGCTCCGATTTTCCTTTAAATGACAAAGATTTTTCCTTGGTCTTTTTTTTGCTTTGGAATAACTGGATTATAGAATGTGTGGAAATAAGATGTCATGTTGTTGTACTATATGAGGATCATAATGTTATATGTCGGTCACTGAGTGTTAAAATACTTTTACAGGTAAGACAGAGCTTGCCAAACAAGTAGCAAAGTACATTCACAAGGACAATAAAAAGGGTTTCGTGAGATTGGACATGTCTGAGTTTCAAGAGAAACATGAGGTGTGTCACGAAAAGATTGTTTTAGAAGCTGTTTATGGCAGTCATTCGTGTTGGTTGCTTTATATGCCATATAACAGTAGGCACTGTTTATTAGACTCACGGTGAATAGAACCAGTCGCTTAATTGGCTCAAAAACATCTTATGCAGTCGCTCCGATTCATATGTATATAAAAACTGTTGGTAATTGACTCAAATAACTCTGCATAATTGACTCCACATTTTTCCTTCTGATGCTTAAAATAAGACACGTGTGTGTCCAAAGAGCTTTTACTTATTTTATGTCATTTTATATCGATTTTGTGCACTATAATATACGTAGAAACAGCCATGTTAAATGTAGCTTAGTTTATAATCAGGTACAGTACATTTCACATATGTTCTAATATGTTAGTGTAGCAGTTTTGCTTTGAA
The DNA here is from genome assembly GCA_030141605.1 of Tubiluchus corallicola. Taxonomy (NCBI): domain Eukaryota; kingdom Metazoa; phylum Priapulida; class Priapulimorpha; order Priapulimorphida; family Tubiluchidae; genus Tubiluchus; species Tubiluchus corallicola. The sequence goes on along the minus strand of JAQGDQ010000166.1, from coordinate 237,376 downwards.
TCTGTCACCTGCGCGTCCACTGCAATTAACCTCGTTGTTTCTGGAAGCTAAACATTTAATCACTTGACCAGCGGTTTTGCTTCTGAAGTTCCCGCTGCTTTTCACACGGGAAACAAGGCCATCGCCAACTGCAGCTCAAGCACTAGGTGATTAGGTGTTTTGAGTGAATGTGTGCAGCATACAGCAACAGATTTTCAATGTTTTTAGCACTATGAGAATTTCATAAACCAACTTCTTCGTGAAGAAATGAAGCAACCGACCTTTCGTGTAATTTTTGTAATTTTTAATAGTAATAATCAGATTTTTTGTAATTTTTTTATATTTTTTTATTAATTCACTTATATAAATTAGTATTCTTAATTAATAGGATTATAGGACTTAATTAATAAGATTAATTAACTAATGAATTATTAAATATTTAATAAGGAAGACCGGACGATTGTTTAGACTCATTTTAATTTACTGTCCAAACTATACATTTTCTTACATATAAAAGTTAACAATTGTTTCTTATGTTTGACAAATGCATCTTAAATATTCAATAAATTATTATTATTATTAATGGACATGTTTGCAATAATAGTTGTAATTACTTTATAGTCTAGCGTGAATGAACTTACAGGTTGCAAAATTGATTGGTTCGCCGCCCGGATACATTGGTCACGATGAGGGTGGCCAGTTAACAAAGCAGCTCAGGGCTTGTCCTAGTGCCGTGGTTTTATTTGACGAGGTTGATAAGGCACATCCGGACGTACTGACCGTAATGCTGCAGTTATTTGACGAGGTAAGTACAGTAATCTCTGTATAACTCGAACACCTCGGAACAGGAAAATTTGTTTAAGTTATGCGAGGGTACGAGTTAGACAATGTTCGTAAGAAAACAAGATTAAATCGCTCATCGACGTCAGACAATATACTACAGCCTGTGATTATGACAAACTGAACCTTTAATCAAATAACAAACAACAGTTTTTATGAATAATCAAAAATAAAATGACTGGTCCACCTCTTCTGTAGTCTGAGTAGCATGGTTAATAGAATTTGGCAATAATAATATTGTGATCTACATTAAATCACGTTTGTTAAGCCGTGTTGTGTGCAGCGTTCTGCTAAGGCAATACAAAAAATCTTAGCATTTTTGCTGAAACTAGCAGTTAAAATTGTAATGTAGTGCACACTTTCGCGTAGAATTTCTCGCTTGGGAGGTTGTTCGAGATAAGCGGGGTGATTTTCATCAGATTCTTATAAATTGTATGAGGAATTCGGTTTGAGTTACGCGATAATTCGAGTTACAGATTTCGAGTTACGCGATGTTTGATAAAGAGAAAAATGAAATCCGTTCTGTTTGAGATACGCAACAGTTCGAGTTATAATGGGTCAAGTTACAGCTTGCTTCATGTAAAAATAAGAAATTTCAGTTCAGTAGTTTTTCAACTGTGTAGGTGATGCATGATTTTTCGCTTTGCACTTGGTCTAAACTTACACTAGATATATCAAATTGCTGCTAAATATTGATTTTGCTGGGATAAAATGCTGGGATCCTATTCATGTTAATTAATTTTGATTACTCGTTAGTGTTGAAATGATCCATCAGTGTTCCCTCACTTATAGCGAGTGTTCCGTTCCAGGCCCACCCGCGATAAGTGAATTTCCGCGAAGTAGGAACGCTATACCTATTTTAGTCTCATGTTGGTAAGTAGCATCTCAAGCGGGCTCAAGTACTACGTTTCGTTTTTGGTGTGTATTCATCTGCCGAATAAATACACTATTTACTGTAAATAGTAATTTTTTATGATTTATAATATTCCTTTAATGTTAGAATTAATGTTTTTAATATATTTTTATACATTTTGTAATTTTTTATGCAAAATTCATCGTATCTATACATTACTGTACAATACGTACTACGCATGTGCAAGAATACTTTAGATGGAGTACTGCAAAAACCCGCAAAACAGCGAAAATACCGCGATAAATATTTTACATTAATATTTTTGAAAACCTGCGAAACAGCGAGTCCGCGATAAACGAACCGCGAAGTAGCGAGGGAACACTGTAAATGGATCAGGTCTGAAATATTGTTTTGAAACAGAGTCAACCGATCATGACTCTAATTGCGCACCATTGTTTTTACAATTACTAATGTGCATAGAATAGACTACATTATTGTTATTAGACAACAGTTTCATTAGTAACTTCTAATTCCTTCAGGACCGTACCTTACAAAATAGGTCTTATAAGACCCATAACTATTCTGCTACTGTATGAGCTCAGACATAGCTAACCGATTACAGGTTAGGTACTGTTTTATTCAGGGGAATCTCGGCTATCCAATCATGCTATTTGTTTAAACATTTATAAGTGATTTAATTGGATAAAATTAAGAAAAACACGCCATTTTCAGGCACTTCAGCTTAGCCTATCGAGTAGCTTAGTCTGGTGTACACATGCGTGATGGTGCACACTATTTTATTGATCACCTGCTTGCTTCAAGCCAAGTATCTGCTGTACATAGTTCCAGGAAAAGCCAACCGATCAGCCAAGGACAAATTAAAGTCGTTTCATCTCTTAACAAGAATTTCTCTTTAAAAATGGAATAGACTTGAGGCCAAAGTGAATCAGAGTGTTGTGTCTGGTTAGTTGAAATTTTCTGCATTAGCGGATTCCACACAAGTGATACTGTACATTGTTACAGTGCAGTTACTGAAAGTTTTTTTAATTTTTTCTTCAAAAATTGATTTTCGATTTGTCTGAAGTAAGCAGTTGCATTTCATATATAATTTTGAATGAAAATCCATTGTGAGAGGAGTAGAAACCTGCGAAAATTATCAAATATAACGTAATCGCTGCTTAGTGAGAGAAGTTTTTAATGACCCCATGCAAAATGCTACAAACTCTTACCAGTCCTGAAGAATTTATAATCAGAAGAATTCATTGTACATTGTAGAATTATTTTGTATTTGTTGGTTTTTTATGGAAATAATTAATCATGACAAAAAATTGATCAGCAATTCATATCTATGCTAAAAGTGTTATATTCTTAACAAAAATGCGAATTTTCATAATTGATGTTGACTAGGAGATGTAAAAAATTGTTTTCTTCACTATGGCACTATGGTGGAATCATATATCTATGACATTGAGTTTTCTGCTCGTATGAAAATCTATGACTAGTGATGTGGCAGAATTATGTAAATCTAATTCATACGTGGTTTGCAAAGAAATATATTAATAGCTCGTAAATAGGTGTTTATATATATATATATATATATATATGTACGTGTGTGTGTGTGTGTGCATGCTTGCGTGAGTGCATGCATGTGCATGCGCGCGCGCGTGTGCGTGTGTGCATGCGTGTGTGTTGCCTTATGTTCATTGTTTGTGAAATTCCTGCCTTTATCTTTGTGTAATGGTCAGCATTAAGTTTTGAGCATTTTAGGGAAGATTGACCGATGGAAAAGGAAAAACTATCGTCTGCAAAGATGCCATATTTGTAATGACGTCAAACTTGGCTAGCAGCGAGATCGCCGAGCATGGGTTGCAGCTTCGCCGAGAGGCCGACAAAATCTCCTTAGAGAAGTCGGCTAAAAATTTAGGTGAGCTATGTAACTGTATCTGTAAAGCAAAACAGCTCAATTTGTCATATCTTGCCACATTTTTGAAGTACGGTAATACATATGCATTTTAAAACCTATAATAATGCCGTAGCGTTTAAGATAATTAAATAATGAGTTAGAAATTTAATTAACCATGGGGGGAGCCCAACTGGTGGTAACGTCACAAACTAACACAATTTTCAACAGCATAAACATTCTACGAGCATGTTGCACGTGTTTGTGAATGAGAAAATTAAAGTACAGTGCTAGTGTAAGATATTCAGTATGTTGTACTAAAACTAGGCAAGTTTTAAGAAGAAAATTCAAATTTCAAATTTACCGCTGTACTCACGCATGGGCTGCCGAACGTGTGTAGTTCATCACAAACTAACACATCTGAACAGAGAGGTACAGCACCTGTTTTTTATGCAACACGTTTCCGAAATGCAGGTGCTAGTGCCTATCTAACTGACGAATGGCAAATTGCATGTAACAGCGAAGGCTAGTGGCGCGAATGTGAAATTGTGTTTATGTGGTAATAATTCTTTCACGTAAGTCATTTTTGAAAAAAATAGTATGTTTCCTTTCGATATTTTAAAGAGTAGATTGTTTTGACCTACAGTTCAAGATTGAGTCTGGCTTTGCTTTAAACAAGAGTGATACCAGAAAATGACTTATATTCTCCATATTATATTTCCATGGAAACTAGTAGCCTATACAGTTTTACTTTAATGATGATTTTGTCTGCGTGCAGATAATATGAAACCAAATGAGCCTCGGGAAGTGGAAAAGGAAGATTTATGAAGATGAAGCTCCATTCACAAGAATTAATATTATTATTATTATTATTATTATTATTACTACTACAACAACAACAACAACAACAACAATCACCACCACCACCACCACCACCACCACCACCACTACTACTTTTACTACTACTGCTATTGCTGCTGCTGCTGCTGCTGCTGCTGCTGCTGCTGCTGCTGCTGCTGCTGCTGCTGCTGCTGCTGCTGCTGCTACTACTACTACTACTACTACTACTACTACTACTACTACTACTACTACTACTACTACTACTACTACTACTACTACTACTACTACTACTACTACTACTACTACTACTACTACTACTACTACTACTACTACTACTATTACTACTACTACTAGTATTAGTACTTCTTGTTACAGATGAGATGTCAGAAAAAGTGACTATTTCTAAACAGTTTAAAGAACAAGTCGTTCAGCCTATTTTAAAGGTGAGTACTTGTGTAAGACATCAAAGGACAGCAAATATTTGCACTTTATTGTACAAGTAACCAGTTGTGATTTTTTGTCTAGGTGAGTAAATTTTTTAACTGACTATTACAGCAAGTCCTCGCTTTACGACTCCCGTTTTAACGACGCTGAATGTTTAACACCTTTTTTTACTTAACGACGTATGTTTCATTTTAATGACGATTTTTTGCTTTGCTCGAAGCCATTTTTTATTTCATCATCGACATTTTTGCCAAGGTTGAAGCATTAAAACACCACCACATATTGCATTATTCTGTTCTAAAACAAACTAGTAATTAAATAGTACAATTATTACATGAGTTTTTTGCTTCCCGACTATTAAACGCTAGCGCTGTTTGCATAGTGCGAGATCTATTTACAATTTATACGTATCCAATTTATAAGGCAGCTGGGTGCAAACTTTATGCGAAGGATTTCTGCCTACAACCTGTTGCTATAGCAACCGGACTAGGAGACGAAATTGCTTTAATGTCACCCAAGGGTTGGCTTTAACTATGATGTGCTGTTTAACGGCTGCCTTAGTGTTCAACCTTAATGAAAGAGAACCTACTAGCCAGTAGTTGGTAAGTTATAGGTGGCTTCAAGCAAGCACAATGAAATTAAGCAGTAGAAACATGAGTTTGGAATAGTTTCACCCGTAAGTGCTGCATACTTAATCTGCCTGCACACAATGACTTTCGAGTAGGTGTGCATCGCTTGAACATTCGAATCCAACTTGCATCCAATTTGTCCTACGATCAATCTGGCAGAACCGGTTGTGGTCGTAAGTTGACGACTATCTGTATTGAGGAGTGCACCTGTTGAACATTCTGATCCAACTTGCATCTAATTTGTCCTACGACCAATCCTCCAGAACCGATTGTGGTCGTAAGTTGATGACTGTCTGTACTCAGGAGTGCACTGGTTGAACATTCTGATCCAACTTGCATCTAATTTGTCCTACGACCAATCCTCCAGAACCGATTGTGGTCGTAAGTTGATGACTGTCTGTACTGAGGAGTGCACTGGTTGAACATTCTGATCCAACTTGCGTCCAATTCGTCCTACGACCAATCCGCCAGAACCGATTTTGGTCGTAAGTTGATGACTGTCTGTACTGAGGAGTGCACTGGTTGAACATTCTGATCCAACTTGCGTCCAATTCGTCCTACGACCAATCCGCCAGAACCGATTTTGGTCGTAAGTTGATGACTGTCTGTACTGAGGAGTGCACTGGTTGAACATTCTGATCCAACTTGCGTCCAATTCGTCCTACGACCAATCCGCCAGAACCGATTTTGGTCGTAAGTTGATGACTGTCTGTACTGAGGAGTGCACTGGTTGAACATTCTGATCCAACTTGCGTCCAATTCGTCCTACGACCAATCCGCCAGAACTGATCATGGTCGTAAGTTGATGACTGTCTATATTGAGAGACTTTCTGTGATTTTTCTCAGGCACTCCTTGAACAGCAAAGTGCAGGGTATTTTGAATTCCAAAGCAAAAAGTGCATTGTTGAAAAAGCTTGCTGTTTGTTCTTGAATATCATTCATTTATTGAATTTTTCTAAGAACTCTTCTAAGGAAAATTTTAAAGATAAGATGGCTGTGCATAATTAAAAATGAAAGTTTATACACTAGAACGAAAGAATTTCTTTGGAGTTCAAAAGTCAAGATTCAAAGATGAAGATGGCTAGGACATCTTCTAAGATTACCAAGTGAAGCACTAGTAAGAATTGCATTAAAGGAAGCCTTAAAACCTTGCAAAAAACCACCTGGCAAATCAAAAACAACTTGGATAGCTAAGATAAATAAAGATATTCAACAATTTAAACTAAATCTCTCATTAAGAGTAGAAGAACTTACGCTGTTAGCTGCAGATAGAAGTGGGTGGAATACTCTGATAAATGTTGGTACCTCAATGCCTACAATAGGTGAAATGAGATTTTCAAGAAAATTGAGCGGGACTAGAAGCGACTCACTGTGCAGTACCTGGTGCCTATGTTTAATATTATGTGATTTATGCTTAATATTATGTGATTTATGTTTAATATTATGCTCTAGCAACAGTCTACTGATAGTAGAACATGTTTCTTTTTTACTGGGATATGTGCTTGGGTGACTAAAGAATTTTACTGTTAGCTGCTTTTTCCAACCAAAAAGCGAAGTTTGGATATTAAAAATCCGGATTTTTTAACGGTTTTTAGTGATTTTTCCCATCGTCATGTCATCACAACAACATTACTGAAAAACAAGGAAATTCCATCCCTACGAATTTCAGAAATGTTGCTATTATCCTGAAAATGGGAGAAAACACTAAATTTTGATAAATAAATCAGGGAATTTCTAACATTCATACTTCATTTTTTGACTATTTTTCACTTGAAGAAGTAATTGACTCTATAATGTTTCTTTTTCATTCAGTTTATTATTCAGTTTTCGGAAGTTTGCTTTTGTTTCAGAGGCATTTTCGCAGGGACGAGTTTATCGGTCGTATAAATGAAATCGTGTACTTTCTGCCTTTCTCTCGAGCCGAGCTGTTGGCCTTGGTGTCCAGGGAATTAGCTTTCTGGTCAAAAAAGGTCAGTTGCATTCTGACGATTAAAAAAATGTATTTCTTCTACTAAATGCTTTTATTCCCTTTCCTGCATCAAATTGAATGGGTGTTAAATTTTGATAACTGATTATTGCCGTCACTTTTCAGCATCAAGGTGTTGCTATTGCAATATCAGTGTTAGTTATAAGCGTTATTGCAATCTTATGGCGCATTCACACTAGCAAGTTTTCTTACCAAGTTAACTTGCCAAGTAACTTGCAAGTATTTTCAGATTTGCAAAACTTGCTGCGAGTTACTCTTCAGCAGTTAGCACGAGCTGACACTCTCTTCTTTATTCATTGTGAGAAGTGTCGAGAGTAACTCACCAAGACATTCACACTAGACAGTAAATCAACTAGCAGCAACTGTCAGAGAGTTTGCAATAACTTTCCAAGTAACTCGCAAGCGTTTTCAGACTAGAGAGCAAAACACTTGCTGCGAGATTAAGCGCGAGTTACTGTGTGACCTTAAGTGCGAGCTGACACTTCTCTATTCACTGCGAGAATTGTCGAGAGTAACTCACCAAGGCATTCACACTAGGCAGTAAGTCAACTAGCAGCAACTGTCAGAGAGTTTGTAATAACTTGCCAACAGTAACTCGCAAAGCAGTTCACACTTGCTAGTTTCCTGTCAACGAGATTCAGCTGTTAATGTAATTATTGTTTTATCCCGGTTACCGACAGCTCTATTTTGATGTCTGAATTTTATTTCCTGTGTAGGCAAAAGAGAAGCATTCAATAGAACTGACTTGGGACAGTGAAGTGTTGGACGTCTTAGCTGATGGCTACAATGTTTACTATGGAGCCAGGTCTATTAAACATGAGGTGAGGCATAGATTCACATGCCACGCGTGTGCAGAGAGATTGCTAGGCACAAGCAAATTGTGGCTCAACACAATAGGCACCAAGATTTATTGCAAATTCTATTGTTCCACTGCTAGGCAAACAATGGGAGCCATGTTTTGTTACAAATTCTAGTGTTTCACTGCGAGGCAAACAATGGGAGCCATGTTCTAATATAAATTCTATTGTTTCACTGTTAGGCAAACAATGGGTGTCATGTTCTAATGCGAATTCTGCTGTTCCACTGCTAGGCAAACAATGGGCAACACGTTCTAATACAAACTTTATTGTTCCACTGCTATACAAACAATGGGCAACACGCTCTAATACAAACTTTATTGTTCCACTGCTAGGAAAACAATCGGCGACATGTTCTAATACAAATTTTATGGTTTCACTGCTAGGCAAACAATGGGCGACATGTTCTAATACAAATTCTATTGTTCCACTGCTAGGCAAACAATCAGTGACATGTTCTAATACAAATTTTATTGTTCCACTGCTAGGCAAACAATGGGCGACATGTTCTAACACAACTTCTATTGTTCCACTGCTAGACAAACAATAGGTGTCATATTGTACAATACAAAAACTGTATGCGATTGTTATGCAAAAACAGCCCTTGATCGACACGCTTGAGTGACAGTATTGATCAATATTACAGGCTAGCAGTCTTTGTTTGTTGATATGAGGCATTTAAATCTATGAGGTGAATTAAATTATGGTTTTTGACTTTTTCGTTTTATGTGCTGTAGAAATGTTGTCATTGTTGAAGTGTTGACATATAATATGGTTTATAAGATAGACAATTGAAATTTTACCAAACTTGTATACCTGCAGTACTTACAGTACCTACAGTAATTAATGTACTGTTTATTTTTGTATATCTGATGATGCTAAAATGTTTTGTTTGCTTGCTAGGTGGAGCGCCAAGTTGTGAACCAACTTGCAGCAGCTCACGAGCGGCAACTCATTCGCAAAGGTGACAGAGTTTCGATTGTTGTGAACAATCCAAAAGACAGAATGACGCGTGCTGAGTCCGGGACGCCCTCTGGTGAAGGTGAACCGACCATTCGATTGACTAAGAATGGCAAAGTGTTAAAAGACACTGACGCGATAGATGTAATGGCTTCTTTGAAATTTACTAGTTCCTGATTAGAAGAGACTTTAGAGATACATTTATTCTTGCTGATAAGAAGGAGTTGAATGTGTATACGGTAAGCTACTACGTATCTCGAACAGATCTTGTGGACATCAACGGATTTTCCCTTCCATTTTGCTCTTTAATAAAAGTTGCATAACTCGAAATCTGTAACTTGAATCATCGCGTATCTCATACCAAATTCCTGGAACAATCTAAATGAAGTTATCTCACTTACATCATACTCGAGTCTCAAACAACCTCCCAAGTGAGAAATCCCACCTAAAAGGATGCACCACATTACAATTTGAACTGCTAGTTTCAGCAAAAGTGCTAAGATTTCCTGCATTACCTTAGCAGAATGCTGCACACAACATGGTTTAATGAACTTGGTTTAATGTAGATCATAATATTATTATTGCAGAATTCTATTAACCATGCTACTCAGACTACAATAGAGGTGGACCAGTCATTTTATTTTTGATTATTTATAAAAATTGTTGTTTGATATTTGATTAAAGGCTCAGTTTGTCATTTTCGCAGGCAGTAGTGCAGGGGTGTGCAAATTATCTGACTAGCTGGGCCACATTAAACATTCACGCAATTCCTGTGGGCCACATGCAGTTTGGTCCAGGAGCCAAGTACAGTTGGACCTGATAACGATTTTTTTTTGCATCCGATTTGCGCACATCATTACTACTGCACTACTACACTCAAGAAACTATTTTAGAAGTTATTAAAATTTATATTAAAAACCATATATTTCTGCTTTCACGACACAATTTCATTACAATGTATATTAGTAATGTGTATCACACAGTCTGTGTAGTACTGTGCATATTAATCTGTCTTGACTCGCTGTTCTTCTTCAATCTTCTTTTCTTATCCATGTTTCTGATCTATAAGAATACTACATCTGATAAAACGATGAAATAGCCACTGATTGAGGCGTGTACTACTGAGCTTAAGCTGAAACTAAAATCTGGGAATCCCGCTATATCAGGGGTGACCACACTTTTCCAGCTTGCTGGCTACTCACAAATTGGTCTGATCAGTCTTCTTGGTCATAGTAGCTAGATCATTTTGACTTGGTTATTTTATAATTTTATTTACAATTTGTTTTGTAAAATACCCAAGTCAAAATGTTCTATGTGCTATGACCAAGAAGACGACTGGACAGATCAACAGGCCCGATAATAGAAGCGTAGAGATTGGCTAATTGGTCTTCTTACCAGCCAATCAGATTGCTACTCGCATTTCTTGCACATTTGAGTGTTTGAATGGCGACTTCCGTGGTAGTTTGCTGTGTTCTGTGATTACATCACTTTTTTGCACGTTCTAAGTGAGCAACGTTAAATTTCGTCATGTCCGACAGTGACATTAAGTGACAACGGTCTTGTAAGGGTTAATGCCATCCGTTCTAGAGGAAAAAACTACCCGCACTATCTTTGCCATATTGGCGCGGACTTTAGCTGGATCGCGTGGGCCGCACTTTCATTACGTTGACAAACCTCTTCGCGGGCTGCACAAGATCTCTCGGGGGCCGCAAGTGGCCCGCGGGCCGCTGTTTGCACACCCCTGCTGTAGTGTATTGTCCGACGTTCTTATGAACATCATCTAACGTTCGCATTACTCGAACGAATTTTACGATGCCGAGGTGTTTGAGTTATGCGTAGTTTACTGCATTTGCACAGTGTTCAGCCTTGTTAGAACATTTTTCTGAGGTTTAGATTTTACATGTAAGAGAAGACTAAGTGATAGGCGATACTGCCGATTTCAAGCAGTCGTGTTTACCAATTGCATTCACTAATCATTTATTGATATCTGTAAATGGCATCCAATTACCAGCAGGGGTATGTGACTATGCATATCTATGGTCTAAACAGAGGTGCGCAGTCTGTGAAGTCCCGGACCAAGATCTCTGATGTTAAAACAACTAAATATTTAAAAGTGGAGCTATACGAGCTTTGCGTTTGAGACTGTCTACATTTGCAATTTTTTGTTTTGAAACCTATTTCAAATTAATTTTACATTTTTATATTTCAAATTATTACCCATTCATTATAGCAAAAGTAATGATTTAGCTTCGATTACTTAGCAAAGTAATCGATGTCGGAGACTATTGATATTGGAGGCAAATAATCGATGACCGTGGCGTAGTAAGTGCTTGTGGCACCCGGGGCAAAAAAATCTTCTAGCTTCCCTTCCCTTTTAATATTTTAATCATTTCTTTCATGGGCAAAGTCACAAATTGTGCACATTTTTGTGTCTCTGAGCCTTGCTTTCCTTTTTTTGACATGATGGGGTAAAGATAAGCGAATTTGCTCTAAGAATTACCGAGTTTAATTTGCAGTACTGCATCAGAATAATCTTTTCTGTGCAAAAGTTGCTCGAAACACAACAGTCATTAAACATTCAGCTCCAGCATTAAAGCATGTAAACATCATGAAAGATACAGAACACTACAGGTTTTCACAATACTACAATCGGCATTTAGAGAAACGTCCCTGTTTTTACCAAAATTATCGATCTGCTAAGCCACACCCACACATGCCATTAAGTAACAACATTAGCCTTTTTTCTAGGCTGTAGGTATTAATTAAGTCAGCTGCGATGATCGTAGACTAGGAAATTTTGTTGTAGTTTGAAAACTTTTGTTAATTGTTTTGTTAATGTCGATTTATGTAATTAATAATTAACAGTCATTGAACTGTAGACGAATTTTGCACCTTCTCATTCTTGCACCCAGGGTGATTACCCCCTGTCGCCTCCCCTCCGCCTTGCTGCCTCTCTGATCAATTACTAGCAGTTGATTATGCCCACCCCTAGTGGAAGAGCCTGTCGTAGTTAGGGCAGCTTAGCACGAAAGCAGAGTCAGTGTTAGAAATAGTGGATATAATCATTATTGTAACATATTGTTATTCTGATGTTATAGTAATGTTATTAAGAACTTAAACATTGAAATAAGATTTCCATTTGTTTTACTTTAATCAGCAGAGTCAGTCTTAGAAATAATGGATATAATCATTATCGTAACATATTGTTATTTTGATGTTATTAAGAACTTAAACATTGAAATAAGATTTCCATTTGTTTTACTTTAATCATCATGACTAATAAACAATTAATATTGTCAACATTATTGCAAATACGAGAATAATCTTTTGATAAATTACTGCCTGTTGTCAATGAAACATCCATCTACATTCTGATTTGCTTTGATTTATAGAGCTTCAGGCTGCTTTATTTAGCCAGTAACAACAGAAAACAATGTAGTTTCTTTCTGAACAAAAATATGCTTTATTTTCGACAACTAAAATTAATCTTTATTTACATTAGGTACAAGGCCACAGGGGTAGGTCTGACATTATAGTATAAATTACAACTGATAACCATTTTAGACAAGATGCTTTTACTGTATCTTTTACTTAAGATTTTTTCACTATATATCTTCCGATGTAGATGATTGAATGAAATTTCTTTCTGAGAATATTACACTCATTGCGAACTTCATTGCAACTTTTATGCACTAAATGAGGGTAGCAATTAAGAGTCAATAGCAGTTTAATTGCTATTTACACCACTAGGCCGTTACGTAGGTCAAAACGAGCACAAACTTATGAATAACTTAATTATCTGGCAAAAAATTACCTATGCAGAATCATTTTGTTTGGCAATGGTTAACAGTCCTCCACAAATTGCAATAAGTTAGGCCTGCATGTGATAAACTGACACGTTAGGGCAATGCGGGGCAAATTGTTACACTAATAACAAAATGTGCAGTGTCATTATTCGTTTGATTTTTCAAACTAATGCTTAGTTTTGACAATGAACATACAATGCAAAGAACAACATCTACGAAAATGATTTACACTGAAAATACCCCTATGTAGAAAAAAAACGAGTGATTTTGTCTACAAACTGGAGTGTATAGGAACTTGTGCAGAATTTTTGATGGGAAGAAAAGGCAATTTTAGAATACAGCCCAAAAATACTTTCTGTATAAAGTTATACTACTTAGTAGCACATTACACATGCTTGTTCAAATGTAAATGGAAAAGAAAATTCTTGGTAATTTAAAATGTTTGCACCAACTAGTAAACATATCATCATCCCAGTGTGCACCACTGGTTCACCAAAAAACATTATTGGTCTTATTGACAACAATCCAGTGTGCACCACTGGTTCACCAAAAACACATTGATCTTATTGGCAACATCCCAGTGTGCACCACTCGCTGATCAAAAACATATAGATCTTATTGACAATATATATATGTAAAATAATTTAAACTTTTGCTTAATGAAAAGTGTTGATTATTTTTTAAACTTTACCAAATGTTATCTAAATGACTTACAGTTAAAATGGCTGTGCCTAAAGCTTCTCGTGGGAGTTTAAATTTACAAGTTTTATAGTGTTACTGCTAATGCAAGTTCTGCATGTGATAAGACAGCATGTCATTGATACAAAATTCAAGATATGTTTTTTAATCTTTACTTATGAAGAGTGTTTTCTTGTGCTTTGAGGAAGACCTTCCTATGGGATTTTCATATAATTGTACACTTTTTCTGAAAATTTGCCCGAGCACAAAAATCTGCTTGTAAAACATTGAATTGTGCGGTGTGTCAATAGGCTCTGTTACCTTGGTAACATCTCCGGTTAATTTAGTAGAAGATCAATTTGAATTTGCAACAGGAATCAATTATTATTACTGATAAACATTGTTATTCATTGGCGACTGTATGGTGCGTTTCGTTACTGTCAAAAACACTGGATATAATAATGTTTTACGCCGTAGTGAACAACAGTTACATACTTTTGTATCATTGATTCGTATTTCAAGTAGGCCTGTACACAAATATACATATTCTGTTTACGTTATACATATATAAATTCACACTTAACGACGCCCCGTTTAGCAACGTAACATTTTAATGATGCTGAAAATTTGACACGTTTTTCTCACTTCACGAAGCACCGTTTCATTTTAAATAATTAATCAGTGGAAATATGTAAACAACTCATAGAACATTTAATTTATATGATTTAAGTTGCATTGGTGCATTCATTTTTGCCTCTAGAACGTATCTCAATTCGTTTACATTGCTTCCTATATAAGTTTTGATTTCGTTTAACGCGTTTTGCTTAACGGCGCGTTTCGCTGGAACGCTTTAGCATCGTTAAGCGAGGACTTACTGTATCGTGATTATAATTAACTACCATGTTGACTAGAAACTTTACAAAAAATTATCGTTCACCATCGTGACAAAATCAAAGATCCAACAGACCTTTCTTGCTGTAACTACATTATTTAGGCCAAGCAGCTTGTGAACGTTCATAGTAAGGTATTGTTAGTTGTGCTATATTTTGCACACACCACTCGCATATTTACAAATATTGCACTATCTACCAAAAAAAAAACGCTAAATGGTCCTATTTCTCCTCAGGGTGAAATTTGCTTGAGACTTTTAATGCATCCAGTCCTTGCTAGTTCATCTCTGTTCTTCGTTAGTTCATCTTCAAAATCTTCATTCGTTTTTCAAGAGTGCAATCTTATAGTTACGGTCAACCTCGGGTATAAGGTACTCGCTTATAAGGGACATTCACTTATAAGGGACCACCATCACTGGTCCCGATTTTTCGTAACGTTTTTCCTATGTAAAATCTTAGTATATTAGGTACTCAGATATAAGGGACTTTTTGTTATAAGGGACAATATCTTTAGGTCCCGCATAATAGAAACCCAGATAAATTGCCTCGCATATAAGGGACCCTATGATCAAAGCGAAATCGATCAATTTTTAATCTCAATTTTTCGTAAACTCGGCTTTCGAACAGCTCGGTTTCCACGGTCACATACATCTCGTATCACTGAAGGAGCTTCCTATATAGCATTTGCACTCTATGTGTAGCCATTTCCATAAAAATATGGGTAAAAGTACAGGTCTAGATACACCCACGGTCTAACTACTTCGGCTATAAGGGATATCGGATAGAAGGAACAGTTTTTTCCAGTCCCGGGGTGTCCTTTATATCCGAGGTTGACTATAGCATCTTTCATCGCAAATCGAACGCTTTGATTGCACCTTTCTCATTTAGCTTTTGATGTATTGCTGTATTGCTGAAAACGTTGTTTTGAAAGTGTTTTTGAATTTTTGAAATCTCACATGTACAGGATTCGTGTTTCAGGCAAATCTCTTCATCTTGTTTTTCTACCGGTACTGTATAGATATGTAAAACTGTTGTAGAACACGTGCTTTAATTCGTGTTGGTCATCACGGGTCTGAGCGCGTTGACAAACGTGTTGCCGTTAAATTTGAACTGTCTCTTGTCGTAGTACTTCTGAAGACAGGGACTGTATGGATGATTCTCTTTCAGATGTATGTAATGCTGTTCTGGATCCATAGCCGTGTGGCCGCAGTCTTCGCACACGTAGATTTTTGAGCGTCGTTCCTTGTAGGCGTAAGTCTGTGCGAAACCGTGTACCTTACGAGCGTGCGATTCCAGCGAACAGCGTTGAGTGAACCGTTTCTCGCAGTGGTCGCACTTGTACGGACGCACACCTAGAACGAAAAAAGTATCGTCAGCCATCTTGTCAGGGCAGGATTATGACTTTTTTGGGTTCCCTAGGCTAATGAAATGTGTAGAAAACTCTAGTGGACAACATACAAGGACTGACTTTGTAGAAAACTTGAAGTTTATTAGACTGAAGTTAGCATAGACTGTGAAAGACTTTATTTCTATTTGCACATTACACTATTATTCACACGTTATGCGGTGAACATTCAACAGCAATGCTAAAGAAGGAAGAAAAGCCCAGGCTGGCCTTGGTAGAGCTACCCAAGTCACATGCACCCACTGAGCTTACCTGATTGGCTAGTAAAGCACACTAGCAGTCAACACAACCATAAAGAGAAGCCCAGCAGCTACAGGTGATTGAGCAGCATTGACCAAGGCCACAACCTGGATTAAACTTGACTCAATTGAATAATAAATAACTTTTAAATGTAGGTGGCCCCACAGGTTAAATTATTTTTGTAGTACTTTAAATTAATTGCAAATGAAATGTGCAACATATGGGGCTCTCTCAGTCAGAGCCATCTTTTAACATGCCCACACTCGTCTTGAATATTTTTACTCGTGATATATTTTAGGGACATTTACATGGATTGAAGTAAACTTATAGCAAATTCGTTAAATAAACTAGAATTTGTTTATCAAAAAAGTATTCTTTAAGAAATGCTCCTATTTTACTATTTATTACAAGTCAAATTAGCACATATTTCAACACAATCGTAGTGAAAAAAAACAGATTTTTACCTAATGTTACCAAAGCTTGAAGTCTTGTGTGGTAATAATTCTTTTACGTAAGTCATTTTTGAAAAAATAGTATGTTTGCTTTCAATGTTTTAAAGAGCAGGTCGTTTTGCTTTACAATTTAAGACTGGGTCCAATTTTGCTTTAATAAAAAGTAATGTATCTACCTGTATGAGTTCTGGTGTGACGTTTCAAATCGAAGGTGTCGTTGAATCCCTTTCCGCAAAATGTGCACAGGTATCGCTTAATGTTGCTGTGACATTTCATGTGCCGATTCAGTAGCCTTTGTAGTGGAAATGTCTAGAGAAAAATGAAAATTTCTTCAATTTGTTAACATGCCACATGAAACATTAGAAAATAAGCCTTTTCACAGTTCCAGCGATTGATGATAGTCGTGACAAAGTCAAAGGTTAAGCGTACCGGACAACGTCTTTGTGTACACTTGACAACGCCTCGCATGCCATGCTATTGTAATAGTAACAGTTTTAACAACTAGCTAGAATCTTATCTAGTTCATTTTTTCTTATTCCCAAGCAAAATACTGCTAGTAAATCACCCTACGCACAGATTAAAGTAAAGTCCACGTAAAACAACTGAGGTTACTGAGCTTGTGCAGTAGACGATTTGCTTTACACACGTCACGTGATGATTGTAGCCAAGACACGTTGCTGTGGTACACTTAACCTTTGACCTACAGCAACTGCGTGTGCGCATAACGAAACTGTGAAAAGGCTTATTAGGAGGAATCAAAATTCACTCATGGTCACAGGGTCAGTCATGGTAACCCTCATGTCTAGTTTCTTGAGCTCTTTTTGTAAGCTTTGTATTCGCGGTAGTTCCTGTTAGCGTCTGCTTCAAAATTCATTCATGGGTTAGCAGACAAGGGCAAGCCAAGGTCAGTGTATATAGACGTTAACGGTTGTATGAAAAAGTCTCACAACTTGTTTTGTATTTGCTTAAATGCGACGGTTACCTTGAGTTAAAGAGGAAGAAACGATATATAAAAAGTTCTTCCCAAAGTTATATTACTTTGCATTACCCTGACATGTTTAAAAGACATTGGTATTGAAAGACAAAGTAATTGGGAAGGAAATTTCTTTATAATTTGAATGTTTGCGCCACCTGGAAAAACAGCATGGCATAGCCATCACAGTGTGCACTACTGGCTCACAAAAAAAAAACATTGTCAATCTTACTTAATATTGACAATATATAGTAATTTATACTTTTGCATAGTTAGGGAACAATGCGCTTCGAATGTTTCGATTATTTTTCACACTTTACGCAATATTATCTAATCTTGTTTCAAACGACTGACCACGAAAATGCCTGTTTTTAAATTTACAAGTTTTATACAACGTTACTGCAATTGCAAGCTCTTGCGCAATAAGACAGCATATAAATGATAGAGAATTTCAAGACGCATTTTAAAGCTTTATTTAGGAAGTGTTTTCTTGCCTTTTAATGTATATTAGTGAAGAAAAATATTCCCATGCGGACATAATCTTACAATATCAATATTATTGTCACTGATAAAGAAGCAATTAAGCTTAATTGGCTTACCTTTGAGCAAACATTGCAGACATATTTGACTCCAGTCTCGTCCACAGTTGTTTCGACTTGTTGATCTGGGAGTACATTAAGTTTGTTGTTGCTCGGCTGTGAGAGAAGTGGATTTTTGATTCCGTGTCCGCCGTTTATGACTTCAATGGCAGCATTTGGAGGAAGACCAAGCTAAAATGGAAATAATAGTGATAATAATCATCAATAATAAATCAATTTAGCGTCACTTTTTACAGGTTTTGGTCGCAGTAGCGTTAGCTCTTTCAGGATCGCACTATTCAATATATATATCTTACAAGACCTATGACTTTTTTACTACTGTATGAGCGCAGATATAACTAAATGATTACAAATTAGGAACTGTTCTTTTCGGGAGAATGATGGTGTTTGTTTGAGCATGAATAAGTGATTTAACTGAATAAAATTTAGAAAGAACACCCCCTTTTTAGGCACTCCAACTTAGCCTATTGAGTAGCTTGGTAAGGTGTGCACCTGCGTGATCGTACACCTGTTTTGTTGATTGCCTGCTTGCTACAGCCCAAATTGTGCAGTATTCAGCTGATATTTCAGGAAAAATCAAATCAGCCAAGGACAAATTAAGGTCATTTCATGTTTTAACGGGAATTTCTCCTTAAATATTGTAGATTTGAGGCCAAAGTGTATCAGAGTGTTGCACAGTTGAAATTTTGTGCATTAGCCGATTTCACACAAGTGATACTGTATATTGTTACATAGCAAAACTTGCAGTTACTGAAAGCCTTTCAATTTTTTTTGCAAAAATCGATTTTTGATTAGTCTAAGGTTGGCAATTGCATTTCACATATAATTTTGCATGAAAATCTATTGTGTGAGAAGTAGAAACCTAGAAAAATTATACATATAACGTAATCTTACTGAGATCAGTTTTTCATGAACCCAGGTAAAATGTAGCAAACTCTTATGGTCCTGAAGGAGTTAATTCGTTGGATTATTAATGGTTGTACAAACTGAATATTAATTTGAAACTGAACTTTGAAAAATTAGAACACAGCCTGGACTCGAACCAGAACCTTCTGCTTACAAGGCATCATAACCGACAAACTATTGTGTTCATTTTTTAATTTTTGAGCAAATTGGCACACAAGTTTGGAATATACATACTTTTGCAATAACGTAATAAGGTAATATATATCACTACGTGTTGCTGTGCATTTTCATTTGCGATTGATAATTGAAAGTATTACTACCAATAGTTTAACATTGTGCTGCCACCTACATTTAAAATTGTTTATTATTGTAACTTGACTCAAGTTTAATCCCGGGTTTCGACACCACTTGTAGAAACTTTAAAGATGAATTTGTACAGAGCTTGAAATTAGATACTTTTAGACAGAATTATAAGACTAGTACACTCTGGTGGTTAACGCAAGAAGAGAATAGAAAACTGCATTGAGCTGTGAAAGATTTTATTTGCTATTTACTCTAATTACTTGAAAGGAAGACACACATGGTGACAACTCAGCAGCAATAATCAAAAGAAAAAAGGCCCAGGCTGGCCTTAGCAGAGGTACCCTAGCGACCTGTACCTTTGGGCTTCCCATATTTATGGTAGTGAAGATTATCAATGAGTTTAATCCAATTTAATTTGCAGTTATAAAGGATGCACTTTGGACTACGTTGACCATTGCTGAATGTGGTGGCCTAGTGGTCTAAAGCATCTGCAATTTAAGCAGAAGGCACTGGTTCAAATCCAGGCTGCTTTCTAAATTTTTCACATTTTCTCTCTTTCATTTTTACATCAAAATTTAATTAATTGTGGGTTTATGACGTCATTGGATCACAACAGTACCACATGTTCTATGCTCGTCATTGATTTGCTTTCTTTTTTATTTACGATTAAATTTAACATACCTGAGCTTGTAATATAGGCATGGAGATTTGAACAGGTGACACCGCTGAGCTGCTAGGTGGCGTTTTTATTTCTCTGTGAGGAATATACGCTGTTTGATTCGGCTGTGACTGGATGGGTGTGTGCTGCTGTTGCTTAGCGTTGATCTGACGGAATGTGAAAGCGGCTTGTGGTGACACGGGGTTGTTTGCAAGCGACGTGCTGGGTGCCTGAATTTCATTGTTGTATCCCGTCGTCCTGACGACAGACAGTGGCGACACCGGGTAGCCAGAAAGTGATGTAGCTGACGTTTGAATTCCATTGCTGTAGTTTGTAGAGCAAATGACCGACGTAGGACATTGAATACACGGGGAGGACAAGTCTAATGCTTCATCTTCAGGTTGCTGTGGACTTTGTGCTTGTTTTTCATTGTCTTGTCTCAAATGACCATAAGAACTTTCTGCAAAAAAAGAAATGAAAAGAGTTTTAGGAGATTTCATGTCACGTGACTGGTCTTGGGGTAGTGGAGTTTGTCTTACGACAAAAATACTAGATCCTTGCTAAAAGAAAACGGAATTATCTTTACCTGTATGAGTTAAAGGACAAGAAAAGGATTAGCTGAAGAAGGTTTCAGAAAAAACACCTTAAAAATTATATTACTTTTTAGCAATTTTATGCGTATATCGTTACTCGCGTTAAAAGGAATTTTTGTTTGTTTTCATTTTAAATCTCCCACAATACCGTGCCATTACATGACGTCATATACACACACAACGTAAACCAGGGGAAGAAAAGGAACTGTTAAATTATGTCTCAAAAACTTTCCATGAAAATCTATATTACTTAGCATTTCGCTTACCTGCTGGAAAGACTTATGTAACTAGAAATAATAATTTAAAATGTTCATGCACATTGATAAAATGCCGCTGACTTACCTCCAGGTTGCGCTTCTAGCTAACCAAAAGCGTATTTTTCATCTTATTGACAAGATGCAGTAATTTAAAACTTTACTTAGTAACATGTGCGCTACAAATGCTTTGATTATTTTTTCAAACTTTGCTCAATGTTATCTAAACTTGTTTCAAACGACCTACCATTAAAATGGCTGCACCTAACGGTCATCGCGGGTGTTTAAGTTTAAAGTTTTATACAACGTTACTGCTAACGCAAGCCCTGCGTGCAAAAAGACAGTGCGTAAGTGGTATAAAATTTCAAGACGAATTTTTAAGCTTTATGTAAGTGCAGGGTTTTCTTGTGTTTTAACATTTCCTTGGCCTGTTAGAGAAGTGCAGGTTAAAACTTCAAGTTTTCTTTTATAAAGTAGGAAGTACGTAAGTTAAGTTTAATACGAGAAAACACTGTTGAAAATTCGTTACAAAACCGTTAAAAAATGAAAAGATTTAACTCAGAATTGTTTTGTATTATGAATGTAGGAATTTTGAAATCAAAACATTTAAATTAATTTTAACAACGCAACACGAAACTGGTTTTTCTGGGAGTCATCAGGCTGATGGGATAAAAACCAGTTTGGGAAGAGACCTGGCTGGATACAGGCTATTGTTATCGCAGACACAAGTTTGTTAAAGCGAACGGGGAAATACATTTCGCTTCAGTGATAATGTTATTTTGATTAAAGAATGATAGATTGCCATTATAATGTTGCTTGCGGGACACGTGGAAAAAAGCGCAAGTCGCACTCTATCAAACGATTGCGTACGTGCGTGCGTACATATGCATACAAGTGCGTGCGTACATGTGCATACGTGCGTGCGTACCAGTAAGATGCACAAACGTACGTCTGAATATTGTGCATCTATAACTTACTATTTCTTGCCTTGCATGTAAAACAGACACTACAAGTTGAATAAATTACAACACGTTCAGACTAACGAGATTTGTCGCCTAGTAACTCGCAAGCAAAACTTGCTGCGAGTTACTCTCCGACAGTAAGCGCAAGATGACACTCACTTTTCTATTCGCTGCTAGAAGTGTCGAGAGTAACTCGCCGAGGCGTTCACACCAGACAGTAAATCAACTCCTAGCAACTGTCGGAAAGTCTGCTATAACTTGCAGACAGTAACTCGCAAAGCAGTTCACACTTGCGAGTTTGCTGTTTGGGTAGTTTAATTTCGTACAAATTTTACCTATTCACTTTGTTTCGAATTAAATGTCACCTTAGTAACACAAGAATGTTGTTTTCATAAGAAACTCGCAGGATCTGTAGTGCGTTTGTGACGTGGATAGTTAACAAAAGATTTTTAACAGTTTTTATCCGTTTTTAACTGCTGCATAAGCACTATTATCTAGCAAAAAGTTTTTTCTAGTTTTACATTATGGCCTGTAGCGGCATCATCTAATTAGGGTTCAGTAAAAGTATAAATGTATTGTTAATCTTATTGACAAGACACAGTAATTAAAAATTTTACTTAGTTAGTGACATGTGCGCTACAAATGCTCTGATTATTTTTAAAACTTCATGCAATTTGTTCAAACGACCTGTCGTCAAAATGGCTACGCCTAACGGTCATCGCGGGAGTCTAAATTTACATGTTTTATACAGCGTTACTGCCCATGCAAGTCCTCTATGCAAAAGGCCAATATGTAAGTGGTATGAAATTTCAAGACGAATTTTTTAAGCTTTATGTAAGTTGAGGGTTTTTCTGGTGCTTTAACGATCCGCTTACCCGTTTGAGACTCATGTAACTAAAAAAGAAAACTGTTTATAATTTAACTAATATAGTTTATGTTCGCGCCTAACTGTCACCGCGGGAGTTTAAGTTTACGAGTTTTATACAGCGTTACTGCAAACACAACTGCTATATACAATAAGTACGTATGGGATGCAAAATTAAGAGACGGCTTTTTAACTCTTTGTAAGTAAATGGTTTTCCGCGGGAGTTTAAGTTTACAAGTTTTATACAGCGTAACTGCAAAAAAATCCTATACGCAATAAGTAGGTGATCAAAATTTCAAGGCAAATTTTTCAACTCTGAAAGTAAAAGGTTTTCTTGTGCTTTAATTCAGCGACGTCGCTTTATTTTCTTTACTAAATTTTCACGCGTTTCTTGCAAAGATTACGACGTTCAAGTCTTCGTGAAACAAGTTCTAGCGTAAAGACGATAAAATGCAATGGCTGTGCAAGTAGTAACCATAGATCCATTTATAAACTTCAATGAACACAACAGCTATAGTGGTACTAGCTTTTCTGCTAATCCGTTATACATTTTTACCTGTGCCGTTAAGTCTACTATTTGTCGTTCAATGGTGAATGGTTAGCCTTGATCTGACTACGTTTTATGCGTGAAAAATTTACTGCACGTGTGCAGCCAACAAAAAACCGGCATTAATTCTATTCGTGTTCTTTTGTGCCCGGACGCACTGGCGGGACCCGTTAAAATTTTCAGGAAACCGTTACCACAGTGTTTCTGACAGCAAGTGAAGAAAATGAATGGTCCACCAAGGCGCCTCTAGTGGTAGGAAACTAGAGAAAAGTTCTTGAATTTGCAAATAATGATATAATAATAATAAACGCTTTATTTTTGTATGCATAAACACACGTACAATTAACAAATTACACACTTGAATAAACAACGCATACAAGAACACGTCCCTACAAATACAGGGCTCTTTTTAAGCGAAGTTGATTAAAAAAATCCATAATATATAACAGACACATCTACATATATATCACAGTGCTGATTGAATACATTAACTCTTAGCAAAAGTAATTCGTACTTCTTAATTTAGAATCACGTATTGTTGAAATTTTATGCACGTAGTTAATCAACAATTTCTTAACTTCTACAGCTCCAGTTTTGTTTAAAAATAAACTTATCAATATCAAACATGGATGAGAATTCTGGAAAAATATCTGGTATTTGATTTAAGAATGCAGTCCTTTCTTGACAATAAATATTGCATTGCATACTAAAGTGAAATTCATCTTCCGTGCTCCCATTCTTACATAAAGTACATTTTCTCACACCAACTGGTGTTTTAGCTGATATCTTTAGAAGAAAAAGAAATGTTAAGCTACGTCCCAAAAAACTTTCCATGCAAAGTTATATTACTTAGCATTTAGCTTACCTGCTGGTAATACTTATGCAACTAGAAATGATAATTTAAAATGTTCATGCCAATTGGTAAAATGTCGTTAGCTCACTCTCCAGGGTGCGCCACTCAGTACCCAAAAACGTGCAATAATTTAAAGTTTTGCTTAGTTAATGACGTGTGCACTACGAATGCTTTCATTATTTTTCAAACTTCATGCAATGTTATCTAAACTTGTTTCAAATGACCTACTATTATAATGGCTGCGTCTAACGGGACAGTTTTATACAACTTTACTGCCGACGCAAACCCGGCATGCAAAAAGACGGTACGTGAGTGGTATTAAATTTAAAATTTTGAAACGAATTTTTTAAGCTTTATGTAAGTGGAGGTTTTCTTGTGTTGTAACTCTGATTATCAGACCTCATATAGAACGCGTGGAGTACGAAAAGCAAAAAGGAGCACAAGCTTATTGTTCACAGTCTATAGACCATTATTTGCTAGCGAATATTACGGTAAAATTTCAAGCTTGAGAAACTTCTGAAACCGGTTAGCAACTTGACAATAAAGAGGCATTTCGGCCAAAACGCAGGCCCGCTGTGGACAAAACATTTGTGGAGTTTTACTGGTAATATCCTTCATAGGCCCGGGGACATTGACGAAAAATAAGAATTAGGTTCAATAGGGCATTAGTTTCTTTCTTGGGGTTAACGTCTGGCATTGAAAAGTTTATTCTTGGCCTAGGTGAGAGAACGTAGAGAGGGGCACACGCATACCCGAAGAAAGTAGGAGTGAGAGAATAGAGAAAGGAACGACAGATTGCTCAAGTGTTGATATTTGCAGTATAACGTAGGTAAAGTAAGCAGAAATGTTTAATAAAACAAGATTGTCGTGATCTGGGCTTGCAGTTTGTAATGACGGATTTTGCCTCGAGTCAGTCGTAAACGAAAATGCTTGTTTTGGAGGCGATGTCAAACGTGCGCAGTTAGTTTGTCGTGTTTGGCATGCGCCCAGAAATTTCCAGGATGTTTCTGAAATGGGGACAGTAGTTGTTCGTTCGATAGAATTGCTCTTTTGAGAAAAAGAATTTCAGGTTTCCAAATTCGTTTGAAATGAAAACTGTTTGTTCTCGATAATAACTTTATAAGCGCAGTTTTTTATGTTCGTTTAATTGTTAAGAAAACTGATAAAGAACACAAAGTTATAAGAAGTCTACTTATAAGTACACCTAAGTTTTTTGGTTAGTGTTTAAGTAAGTAAGTAAGTATGTAAGTGCGTGAGTGAGTGAGAGAATGAGTGAGTGAGTAAGTAAGTAAGTGACTAAGTTAGTGAGTGAGTGAGTAAGTAAGTAAGCGTGCGAGTAAGTAAGTAAGTAAGTAATCAAATAGGTAAGTGTGTGAGTATGTGAGTAAGTAAGGAAGTAAGTTAGTGATTGAGTATGTAAGTAAGTAAGTATGAAAAGTATCTAAGTAACATTTAATTCCTAAATTCATAAAATTTCATAAATTCATAAAACACACAATTCATAAAATCAAAACTTACACTGACAAAGACTATAATAACTACAAAAACCATCACATGCTGTCACCCCCCATAAGAGATTAAAATTTATATGCAGAATATCCCTACTACATTAACTACGTAATAAATCCAGTGCACTGACAAGGAAAAGACATGAAAATAAACAAATTATTACACAAAATAATGTTTTTGCTATTCGTATTCTACTTTTCAAGGATAAAATTGATATTTTAATAAACACGACGAAATACGGCACATTGAGTTGGATGTAAGAAGGGTCCAAAGTTTCGATATCTTTATTGCGTTCTTGCTCATGCGCAGTTCAGCCAGCTATTTTCCAGTTGCAAACCACGGGGAATTTTTAAGACCCTGAAAGTCCCTAAAACCTCTCGATGTCAACAAAATTAATATTGTCGAAAGATTTATTTTCAAATCCGTTCGCGGAATTGCGATTTCGCAATAGCGTTTAATTTTTACAGTTTATCCCATCATGTTAAAACCTGTTATGCCAGCTTCCCTGGATCCGAGAGCACCATTTCTTTTCCCGTGAATGGAGTTTTGATCGTCTGTCAGAAAAGTTGGCGAATATTTCGCAGCAGCGGAGTAATTTACAGGTGCGAAAGTTGCTACTTGGAAGCAAAAAAACATCAAATATATGTTGTCAGAGAAACGAGTTTTAAAAACGCAGTTTAAATCTATGATCATTCCAGCTTAAACGAGGCATCTGAACAGTAAAGTGATTGTTGATTTACTGGTGAAATTAAGTTCACTTGTGTAATTCGTTATTTTAGTTAAAACTACGGTTTTTATAGAGGAGAGACAGAGAGAGAAGGGAGAAGAGGGTGAGAGAGAGAGACAGAGAAAGAGAGCGAGAAAGAGAGAGAGGGTGAGAGAGAGAGAGAAAGGAGAAGAGGGTGTGAGAGAGAGAAGGGGATGAGAGAGGGGGAAAGAGAGAGGGAGGAAGGGAGAAAAACAAAGAAAGAGAAGAGAGAAGGGACAAAAGAGTGAGATAGGGAAACAGAGAGAAGAAAGAGGGAGGGAGGAGAGAAAGAGGAGAGAGAGAGTGTGTGTGTGTGTGTAAATCACTAAATAGCGATTAGTGCCAATGTTGTCTGTTAAATGAGAGACGGTAAATAAGTCTTGTCTTTGTCTTTCCTGAGATTAATAATACTTAGCAAGGTACTGTACATGATCAATAAATGACGTCAATTACACAATTATTTTTATTGCCTCATCCTACCGGCTCGTATCAGCGTGACGTTGATTTAATAACAATGATCCAATTATTCCTATCCTCATTCGGTAGCCGGTAAACGCCAACCGTTAATTGACCAGCGTGTAAAGAGACAGTGGAAGCGATGGAGGTAAATAAACGCTTTTCTTCTAAAACTGAATCGTTTGCCAATTGACTTTTTGTTGCAAAACCAACGATTCTAGGAACTGGATAGCGGAGACTAGGAGTTGGCTAGGAGGATGGGGGGGGGGGGTGTATGGGGCTAGGACAGACAACAACCATCAGCAGACAGACAGAGACCAAAAATGCATCCCACAATTTCCAAAGTTCTTAGGAGGCTCCTGAGAGCTGTAAACCAGCTGCTGACTACAGACAACTGACTTATTCTATTTTCTTTATTTGAAGAACAGACTGTAGCATGTACTAAGTTCTAAAGCATAAGAAAACACTTTTCGTAAACAGAATTTAAAAAGTTTTTCTTGAAATTTCATATCACTTACATGCTGCAGAGAGTAGCGTGCGTAGCTGGTATTTGTACCTGCGCTGTACAAAACGTGAAAATTTAAACTCCTACGATGGCCACTTTAGGAGCAGCGATTTGAATTGATATTTGAATGAAAGAAAGTTCAGATAACGTTTGGTAAAATTTGCAAAAATAATCAGAGCATTTGTGATGCTCGCATCCCTAACTAAGCAAAGTCTGAACGACTTTATATCGTCTGTAAGATCAATAACGTGTTTTTGCGTGAATCAGTGATGCACTTTGGGATAGCGATGGAGTACCAGGTGCTGCTAACGTTTTAAGTTATTAAGAATATTTCCAGTTACGTAAGTTTTTCAAACAGGTAAGCGTCGTACCAAGTAATATAACGTGGTATAGAAAGTTATTGGGAATACATGCCTTAAAATTTCATATACTTTCCCTTTAAATACTTGTCATGGTAACATATCAATCAGATAATATTTCAATCCATCAACATGTCCATCAGATAATTATTTCAGATCTTCTAAACAATCAATCGTTCGATCAGCACATTAGTGAATTAGTCAATCAGTCAGTTAGTCAGGCAGTCATTCAATAGTATTGCTAGTTGATCAAGCGACTAACGAATTAAAAAAACAATCACTTTCTTAAAGGAAGACACGATAATTTTTTATATACTATCCCATTTTCATGTCTGACGAAAAGTATACATTTTAACACAATTAATACTGTAAAAGCGTTTCTGGTAGTTAAATAATAGATTATAAACTTAATTAACTTCAAGCGAGCCCAACTACTGACGATATCACAAACGAACATAATTTTCAACATCATAAATATTCCACGAACGTGTTGCACGTGTTTGCAAAAGCAAAAACTGAAGTACAGTGCTACTGCAAGATATTCAGTGTGTTGTATTAAAACTAGGCAAGTTTTAAGGTAAAAATTTAAATTTTATCGCTGTGCTTACGCGTGAGCTGTTGAACGAGTGTAGTTCGTCACAAACTAACACATCTGAACTGGGAGGTACACCACCTGTTTTTTGTGCAATGCTTTTCCGAAATGCAGGCGCTAGTGCCCGTCTAACTGTTATTGCATGTAACAGCAAAGAACTAGTGGCGCGAACGTGAAATTGTGTTTGTGTGATATTAATTCTTTCGCGTAAGTCATTTTTGAAAAAATAGTGTTTGCTTTTACAATTTTAAATTATAGATTGTTTTGACCTACAGTTTAAAATTGGATCCGGTTTTCTTTTAAGTTTTTGGAAGCATTTGAATCTAGTGTAGTGGGGACTACAAGCTGTTTAAAATTTAGTTTAGTTCCGTTAGTATTACCTACACAGAAGACATTAAACTATTATTACTTTACATGCTGACTTACTCAAACTCAATCATCAGTCAGACAGCTTCGAACCGAGGAAAAAATAAGTAACTTAACGAGTTTTTAATTAATTAATTAGCTAATCAATTTACCATTTTTGGAAGTTTAATTTAATTTACCGTTAAACTTGTGTGAGTGCTTACGGTTTACAAAACACAATCCTACCGCTTCGTGCACAATCGAGTAATTTCAATGGAATATTAAATTGTAATAATTATGTCGAACTATGTAAATGTGATAACAATATTAAATTTAATTCTCATCCCATTTGCTTATAACTGTTTGTGGAGATGATTAAACGATAATTTCACAATAGAATTGCTACTCATTTCAACTATGAATAATACAAGAGAAAGAAACCACCTGTCTGCCAGCTCGAGTGCTCGTGCACCTCTCGTGCTGGGGATGATAGCTTTGTCAGGTCCCGCTAAACATAGCGTAGAACCTCTAATTTTGCACATTTGTGACGCCATGCGTGAAGCATAATTTATCAGTACGTTCATGAGATGCAGTGATTTACCTAGCGGCTGTAATCAGATAGATAACAACAGCTAGCGGGTACATTGTCACCATGAATCAGTGCGCCAGGTGCAAGTACAATGCTACTTATTTTGCATTGAAAAACGCGCATTGCTTTTTTGCTGCCCAAAACGTGCAGGGAAGAAGGAGGGGGAGGTTTATACCGGGTGGTGCCGAAAAAATGTAGTAGTAAGTGCCCTAGAAAAGCTGAAAATTGACAGCATGATATTACTGTACATTAACAATTGACAGTGAAAGTTACAAGTTTACAGCTTTAATGGTTTTTAAAGGAAAGGACAAATCACTTAGTATGTTGGGTTTATTTTACTTTTATCACTTAAACTGTTTGTGGTGTGCTAAAGGAAAGAACAAGTCACTTAGTATGTTGGGTTTATTTTACTGTTATAACTTAAACTTAGAAAAAGATAACAAAGAACTGCCTATAAAGTATAAATTTAAAATATACTACCCCTGAATAGAAATTTTCAGGCGTGGTGGTTGCCGCCATTCAGTTAAAAAACTTGACGTAACTGACGAAATCGTGGCTTTCCGAAAGCGCGTTAAACTAATTCAAACTTCTGTAGCTTACCTAATGTTGACGCAAAAATGTTATAAAATTAGCTATCTAATTTTATTGTAAAAACTTATTATACTTTTGATGAAGATTGACGGTGCGCTACTTTTCTTTAAGACGCATGATGTCATTGGAAGAAGAATGGGTATTGAAAATAGAAGGGCCCAGGCATGAAGTGATCGCGACTTTAAAGTGATTTTACTAGTTACACGAGGCGCTTATTGCAGTTTTGTTACTAAATCCTTCTAACATTTTTCGTGAACATTGAAATAAGCCTAACTTCCCAGAAGGCTTGACGTTTCCTTTAAAGAAGTGAGAAACCTTGTCAGCAGTTGAAAGAAATGTCTTCCTCTACTTTGCAGTGAAAATGCAAAGTGAAAATGTGCACTGTGCAAGTGAAATTGCAGTGAAAATGGAAAATACTCCAACAACACATGGAGCGCTTGTTGTAAATTTTAACATTATAATAACAAACGCATTTCTGGACAATTTTTTTACTTTTTAGTGTAAAACTTCCGTATCTTTCGAAAAACCTAAGGGACCAAAAATTTCTGGGTTCATACGTGAGGGTTCATACATAAGTGCCTGTAACGTCAGTGTGATCATCCTCGACGCGTCTTAGCTACAGCCGTCACGTGACGTGTAGGTAAAGCAAAACAGATCAGAAACTTCAGTTGTTTTACATGAACTTTACTTAATTGTGCATTAGTCTGTGTGTAGAGTGATTTACTAGCAGGATCTTGCTTGGGAACAAGACAAAATGAACTAGGTAAGGTTCTAGCTAGCTGTTAAAACTGTTAATATTACAACAGCTGGGGCTGCAAGGCGTTGTCAAGTGTACACAGATGCGTTGTCTGGTACACTTAATTGTTGACCTTTCCACGATCATCATCAATCGCTGGAACTGTGAAAAGGCTTGTTATAATATCACAATCAGAAATCCGGCATTATTTTTGGCGCCACCTAGCGCCCGTGGTAATACTTGTAGTAATACTCGCTCTTTTCATACAATCGTAGCGAGAAATTAGAAGCGCATCAACTAAGTACTTTTACGCATGTGAGAAACAGGAAATACATCGCTTCTACCCGTATTACATTCCGGAAATATGCATGCCCTCATCATATCCACTCTCCCCCGCAAAAATCCACCTGCCTAAAGGCTGGTCACGTGACCCAAGAGGACCCGCTGATTGAACTGTTAAAATGCGCTTTAACTGTTATTTTGCTCATCAAACATGGCCGAGGCAGTGGAGATTTGTTTAGCGCACCTGTCATAAGTTATTGGACAGGTGAATCGTGAAGAAGGAAGCACGCATGCAGGTACACGGATGCTGAGAGTGAAGGCACACTAGCAATCAGCGCATCTCATTGCCTAGTAACACCTGTTGCGCAATCAGCGTGGCGTATCTAAAACAGGGTGTGCTCGATGCCTTCAAGTTGGGTTACTAATCACAAATTTCAAAATTATTTGAAATTTAGAGATCTAGTTTAGCTAGTGTCGATGAATGAGTCAACCTATCACCTTTTGTAATAATAATAAACGCATTTTTTGCATACATAAACGCAAGTACAATTAACAAATCACGAACGTAAATAAACAACGCATACAAGAATGCGTCCCTACAAATACAGGGTTCCTTTTAAGCGAAGTTGATTATGAAATGCCATAATTTATAACAAACACATCTACATATATATCACAGTGCTGATTGAATACATTAATTCCTAGCAAAATTAGTTCGTACCTCTTAATTCAGAGTCACGTATTGTTGAAATTTTATGTAGATAGTTAATCAACAATTTATTAACTTCCACATCTCCACTTTTGTTTAAAAATAAACTTATCAATATCAAACATGGATGATAATTCTGGAAAAAATATTTGATATTTGATTTAAGAGCGCAGTCCTTTCTTGACAATAAACATTGCATTGCATATTAAAGTGAAATTCATCTTCCGTGCTCCCACTCTTAAATAAAGTACATTTTCTCACACCAGCTGGTGTTTTAGCTGATATCTTTAGAAGAAAAGGAAATGTTAAGCTACGTCCCAAAAAACGTTCCATGCAAAGTTATGTTACTTAGCATTTAGCTTACCTGTTGGTAATACTTATGCAACTAGAAATCGTAATACAAAATGTTGTTTATAGTCGTTCCAAAAGATCTTTTGAGCTAATGTCAAGTGTTCACCCAAAAAGCCGACTTCATGGTCATGGTTATCACTTTACTGCCTTCTATTTGCTTTAAAGGAAAAACCGGACCATTGTTTAGACTCAATCTCATTTTAACTTACTGTCCAAAATCTACATTTTCCTGCCTATAAAAGTTAGCAATTGTTTCTTATATTTGAATAATTAGCTTAGAACGTTAATTAATGGCAGCAGAACACAGCTGTTGCCTACGTCAGAAACTAACCACAGTTAGCAGGCACCTTCCCTTGCCAGCACGTTTGCGTAAGTGTCACTGCTTAGATGCGTGATGTCACGAAAATGGGTTCTATGCCATTGGCATCAGAAACTAGTTCATGATCTTGCTTATCACGGTACTGCCTTCTATTTGTCGGCCACGCGAATGTGACAAAAAGGTGTCGTTGCCAATCTTAGTAGATTCACTGAGTTGCGCGTAGCTTTGAAAGTTTAACGAAATTTGAATATCCGAGGTAATTATTATTAAATCTAAGCTTTGATTTAGAAAAGGCTAATGTAGTTTTCAATATTTTAGATCTTCACTTTATTCTGAACTAATGTTTACACAATCGTCAGGTTTTCCTTTAAAGTTTTTAGCCCGAGGAAGCAGAATTATTGTCAGAGCGGTAGGTATATATTACACGTGTAGATTTTATAACTACCGGGATGTATAATCAAGTGTCATATGACTTTCGCCTTGAGCTTTGAGAGTCAAGGTAAGAAAGTGACTCAGGCTTTTCGTGTCTTACGTACTTGTTTGTGCAATCACAACACGTGTTTTCCTGGAAATTCAGACGTGCTTGAATAATTTTCATGCTCAGAATAACAGTTTGCACAACAGTAATTAAACTGATGCTTATTAAAGCCACGAAATGCGGAAATTAATTTTACATTAAGTTTGTAATAGATAAACTTCTTAAGTTTTGTAAAATGTTTTAGCTTGTTTACGATTTTTATGCTTGACTGCATCGCCGATTGGTGGCGCTAGTCGTTCAACGTTCATTCATAAAATTTCCTTGGCAAACACTATATCACTACAGTCTTTAAAGCCTTTACTATACCAGCATTGTATTAATCTATTAGAGTGAAGGTTATTCATAGTCATCTAGTCAAAAGCTGGTACTTTATACCCCATTAGTACTAAATTCATCCCACAATGCAGTAAAAATTTCCTCACGGTGACCGTTAACTATTTTCTTCTGTTAAAAATGTTAAGTTAAAAGTTTTGGCCAGCAAAGTAAAGTTTACAAATTTTTAGTGGTAATAGTTTTACACAAATAAGTTGTAAGCCAACAGTAGGCCTGCAGTAAATTTTATATTAAAGTTGTAAGCTAACAGTAGGCCGGCAGTAAATTTTATATCAAAGTTGTAAGCCTACAGTATGCCAGCAGTAAATTTGATATTAAAGTTGTAAGCCTACAGTAGGCCAGCAGTAAGTTTGATATTAAAGTTGTAAGCCTACAGTAGGCCAGCAGTAAATTTGATATTAAAGTTGCAAGCGTACAGTAGGCCAGCAGTAAATTTGATATTAAAGTTGCAAGCCTACAGTAGGCCAGCAGTAAATTTGATATTAAAGTTGTAAGCCTACAGTAGGCCTGTAGTAAATTTGATATTAAAGTTGTAAGCCTACAGTAGGCCTGCAGTAAATTTGATATTAAAGTAAATTGATAAGCCTACAGTAGGTCTGCAGAAAATTTTGTATTAAAGTTGTAAGCCTACAGTAAGCCTGCAGTGAATTTTATTGTAAGTTGTAAGCCTACAGTAAGCTTGCAGTAAATTTTACGTTAAAGTTGCAAGCCTGCAGTGAATTTTATATTAAAGCTGTAAACCTGCAGTAAATTTTATATTAAAGTTTTAAGTTACTCTGCTTTATATAACACCATGTTTGAACGATGCTTTACCTGTGTTTTTTTACTGCTGGCCACGTTTTTTCTACACAAGTTATGGGAAGCTTGTAAAAATGCCAAACAGTTTTAATTGACTTCTTACTAGCTATTCTTTAGTGACCTATACTTAATTAGTTAACAGAAAATTAAATAATATCAAAGTTACAAAAACTTTAAAAAACTTACCACAAACACTTTCTAAATTTGATTTGCTGTAGTCTAACGGTCTCAATGTCTCATCGTACCGTCTCTTGCTAACTAACGCCAGAGGTTCGTCTTGTTCTTCTCTTTCTCTTTGCTCCTTCTTGCATCCTCCTGACCTGCTTCTCTTACGAATCAAAAAAGCTCTGGGCATGTTAACTGTTTGACGCACGCTGCCGAAATTAGCGGTCTCCAAGTTTGCCAGCGATCTTTACAAGTTCAGGATGACTGACTTGCTCACGGTAGAGAAACACACAACAATTGAGGCGGATCCATTCTTATTCGAATGCACCCGAAACACTCGGCGGTCCAAAATTGCACCTTGTATGAAATCGTTATTTTTTAATTTTTTCGTTACGTTTTCCCCGCACTTGAAAATTTTTGGTTTTACTCTTAAAACTTTTTAAACTAAATGAAGGAGAGTTATTAGCTTAGAGAATTTTGACTCAGTTGAGTGAGTGATCATTACTCAATTGAGCGCAGCACATTTTAACAATACTCAACCAAAACCAAAACAAATAATATATATATATATATATAAAGAGGTCAAAAACAGCATAAAAATATTAAAAATAATTACAAATGCTATAAGTATAAAAAGAATGAGGTTTTTGCGTCTGTGAATTACGAGTTACGTGACAAATATTTGAGTTTTGATTTGATTTCATTTATTAGATACAAAAGAAATAACACCACACATAAAAAACATGTACATGTCACAGGATCAACGGGTCAAAAACAAACAAACAAAAAACAAAATAGTAATCAATATTCTTAATTTTGTTTATTTTTGTGTATTGCATACGTAACATTTGTACATATACGTAAATAAATAAATGCGCAACACTTATATATGCATTTTTTATTTGGCTATAACATCCTTTCAAATTTTTGAAGTTTAGTGACGTTTTTTATTATTACTATTATTGTTATTATTATTATTATTATTATTATTATTATTATTATTATTATTATTATTATTATTATTATTATTATTATTATCATCATCATCATCATCATCATCAGCATCATCATCATCATCATCATCATCATTATTATTATCATTATTATCATCATCATTATTATTATTATTTTCACGTTTTAAAACATTATTAACAATTATTAACAATTAATTTATTAAAATATACAACTTTTACCTGCCTAAAAAGTGTTTTTTCTCATTTATTATGAAAACAGTGGTAGTTTTGCATATGTCACTATCTTTATCATATAACTTCAATAGGGTAGTTCAAAGTCAATTACTGCTGCACAAATCTGGATCTGCCATCGCTCGAAGCGTTCACAGGACCGGTCTAGCAACGGACAAATGACTTTGCAGGGAAAGTTTTGATTTTTTCCATCTAGATGGACAATTGCCAAGTTTTGACCGTGTCTCTTTAATTGTAAGTTCAAGGACGCCGTTAGAGTGTTTCTACCTGAATTTCCCATCAAGACTTGGATACCTGATAACTGGTTGTCGCCCCGCGGGGCGTCTGTTTTCTTTCGAGCACAATGCACTAGCTGTGTTGTTTTTGTTGTTGTTGATAGGGAAGGTATGTAAGGGTAAAAGTAAACAATGTCGTCTCATTAAATAAACAAGTTTATTGTATTAGGAAAATGAAACTTAACTGTATACATGTACAATGTGTAGGTGTTGTTGATACAACTTTTCTACCTAAAAACACGAATTCGCGTCACTCAAGGATTGTAATTATTATTTAGAAAGCCTGTTAGATTAGATTAGATTAGGAAAAATTTCTTTATTTGATAATTAGGTCGTAAATTACACGATTATAAAAGGACACAAATATACAAAAGGACACGATTATTAAACTGTTTATAAAGATAACAAAAACGTTGTTGTTGTTTTAAAATGAATTATTATTATTATTATTATTATTATTATTATTGTTGTTGTTGTTGTTGTTGTTGTTGTTGTTGTTGGTGGTGGTGGTGGTGGTGTTGTTGTAATTTTGTTGTTATTATTATTGTTCTTGTTCTTGTTGTTATTATTATTATTATTATTATTATTATTATTGTTATTATTATTATTATTATTATTATGATGATTATTATTATTATTATTATTATGATGATTATTATTATTATTATTATTTAGTCATTTATGGAAAACTTTCGTATAAAAGTACCTGTAGAAATGTAATTTTACAGCCAAGCTTTCTCTGACCACATGGCGATGACGCTGATAACAATTTACAACAGTTTATTATCACGCACCTGCTTAGATGATGCTCAATCAGTTCCACAGACTCCAGCGTGGGATTCAGCCCTCCCCCCGTCATTATCTTCCATTTAATTCACTGTTGCTTTTTCATCTCAGGTGAAGATGCGCGTCGGAATCCAAGTTTGTCATCAGCAACAGGACGAAACAATCTATTCCTTCTGATTCAATCCATTTACAATATAAAATCAGTCGATTTTTTTCGTATAATATTATAGAGGCTTTGATTGATTTTATAACAGCAGGTGTGTAATTACATGTGGCGTTTATGAATGAGCGCCTAGAGCTGTTCCCTAATGTCAACCCTGTTTTAAATACTGGATCTGCCCTCAGGTAATGCGTCACTGGATCCGCTGTGATTTAAAAAATCTGGACCAGAAGTGGCGTCTTTTGCTCTCATCCTTGTGTCATTTTGTTGTACATCAGCGCTGGGACGCTCTTCTTGCATGGGTGGGCCAAAATCACAATTCATTGTCCTAGCTAATGTACAGAGACTGGTCGTAAGAGATTGTAGGTTTGTGGGAATCGTCTATGTGTGACCAGAAATTGAATTTTGCAAATTGCCCAATGCAAGCGAAACGTGCAGATCTGGCGTAACGGTTCCTGGTGTGATTGCAGACAGCTTCTTACTCACTCACTGACTGACTACTGACTAATTGACTGAAAGACTAACTGACTACTGACTGATTGACTAACTCACTGACTGACTGCGCTTGCAAACGGCTTAGGTGAAGAATTTCACTAATGAACTCACATTTGTAATGGACAAAAATAGATGACTAACAGATTGATTGACCGACTGACTTACTTACTGACTTACTTACTTACTTACTTACTTACTTACTTACTTACTTACTTACTTACTTACTTACTTACTTACTTACTTACTTACTTACTTAC